>JABUQX010041100.1:0-25089 GCA_015478945.1 Trachelipus rathkii | reverse complement strand
GTTGTACTTCGTTCCGATCAAGTTGGTGTTTAACGGTTCGCATTTATCGTGAAACGCTTTCGTTTTTCGTGCGCCGCTTCAATAACATATATATATATATATATATATATATATCAAATAACCATACAACACAAAGTCGTAGTCGCCCGGTTATCAACTGTTGATGCAATATGCACTAATTCATTGTAACGCTTTTGATGAAACGAAATCTCTATTACCACCTTCTACCTCACCTTCTACCTCACCTTCTACCTCTATTTCCTTCAGTTCCGAGGAGACTTTTAGCCTTAAAAATGAAAAACAAAAGCCTAGCGAATAATCACACTTTCACCATCGGACTTGTTCTATAAACAGCCTTCTCAATCCTCGTCAATGAAGCACAAACCTGGAAATAATCTGTTAAAATTTATAAGAGAATAAGCAATTCTACTTTTATATCGTTTTACATGTATATATATATATATATATATATATATATATATATATATATATATATATATATATATATATATCTTATATATATATATATATATATTATATATATATATATATATACATATATATATAACATATATATATCTTTCTCATCTTATATCTCTTCCTTATAATATATATATATATATATCACGTATATATATATATGTAATGTATGTATATTAAATAATATGCATAATAATATAATAATAATAATATGTAATATGTTACTTAACATGCTGTATATATGTAATATACATAAGAACCAGAAAATATAAAACAGCATATATATATATATGTATAATAATAATAATAATATATAATAATAACAATATGTATGCCAATAATAATAATATAATATTAACAAGCAACAACAACAACCAACATATAACAACAATAATAATAGTAATATATGTTTGTGTAATAACAATATGTAATAATAATATGTAATATATCTTCTTTATCTTCTATAATAATAACTAGTAATAGTAATTTTATTATATGTATTAATATATATATATATATATATATATATATTTTGTATTGAACTTTAGAACTTATACAGTGATTTACACAATTTCAATCTAGCTCATAGTGATATATTTTATATATCCATGAATCACAAAAACAAATAATTTTCTTCTCTTAATACTTTCATAGAATAAATTTGTTATTTTTCTTATATAATACTCTCAAAAATCTCTCAGCACAACTATTTCCTTTCAATGACAATCAAAAACCCAACGTCTGTTAAACAACTCTCCTTTTCTATGACATTTTTTCATTTTTGTTTCATTTTGAAGCAAAACTCGTAACTTTATTTATCAAATGACATTTTTTTATTACATTTTACTATTCTCTTGAAAAGTAATGCGAAAAAATGATCTATTTTCACTTTTAAACTTCTCTATCTTTCTAATAAATTTTCATTTTCGCTTTTCTCTTAACTATTATTCAAAACTATTATTCTTTATTCAATTATTTATATACATCAAATACTGCTTCTTTCAATTTCTGGTTGTCAACCTTCAAGTAAAATCACAAATGAGAATAACCGTCACTCCTTCATTATCGTCATTAACCCCTCATTCATTTTCGCCTTAACTTTAACCGTCACTTTAAATCACTTCCACCTTTTTATTCGATTCACTTCAACTCACATCACAATCCATTCACTCAAAGAAAAATCTTAAATTATTATTTTTGGAGTATTGAGTTTCTCTCAAGAATTTTCTATTTTGATACCTTCTCATTTATTTCTCTCCGTCTTCTCCTCCTTATGGTTTTTATCTTTACCTTAGTTTTTACCAGAGTGCATTTAGTACACTCGCATCCTATTACTCATCCACCCATTTTCCCACACACACACACACACACACACACACACACACACACACACACACACACACACACACATATATATATATATATATATATATATATATATATATATATATATATATATATATATATATATATGCTATATATATATATATATATATATATGCTATGCTATATATATGCATATATATATATATTATATGTACCATATATCCAGCCACTTGTATATGCAACAATAATAACCAGCACTGTATAGCTGCTGTAGCCAACCAGCCAATAATATCATATGTAATATGTATGTGCTATAATATGTATATATGATCAGATGATTACATGAATGTCTGCCTCAAAGACCACCTGTTGTAAATCCTTTTCTTGGAGTCACGTATCATATTAGCCAATAATAAATATAGAATATAATAATAATATATATGTAGTATATATATATATGTATGTATAGCCAACCAACAGCCAACCAGTAATAAGCCAGCATGTATGTGTAACCAATAGCAATAATATCGCTATGTATCTTATCAATATGCCATCATGTCAATAATATGTATATATATATACTATAGCTAACGATGCTTTCTTATACTATATATATATATATATATATGATAGAATGATACATAGATATCACCTCAAAACCACCTGTTATACCATCCTTTTCTTGATCACCTATCCAACCATTTAGGTCGCCCAACACAATAAATCTAAAGCTCTTACTCACCCCTTCCCAAACATCATTCAGATTATCTCACAAATTCGCAATCTACCCAACACTACCCTCAGATGGACCAATGTCGCAACCACAGATACCTTGACCTTTTTAAACTTAAATTTAACCTTTAGAATTCTAGTACTCACACAAACAAAATTCATCACATAGCTCCATGCAACAGGTCAGCAGATCATCAGAATCGCAGCTCCTTCTCTCTCTCTCTCATTCCTTTCCACCACAGTACACACATTTCACACCACACCATTCATCTTCACCGCTTCCTTTCATCTTTGTTTCAGTCACAGCGAACTAATCAAATTTACCCTTTCTAAATACATCCGTCACCACTTTCCTCTTATCCTCATCATTTATTCCTCGGACATACCATGTACCCATACGATTCATACATTTTCGAGGAAAATAGAAGGTTGCTTACGGCGGTCACGACCTTCTCCAAGGCATGCTTTAGCTTTCCTGGGAAGAGATAAGTGGTAGTGGGTAGCCAATCTAAATGACAATGTTCTTTTGTTGCTTTCTACGACACGCAAAACATACGCTGCAGGAATTCTTTCTCCCCACATACAGGGATATAAACTATTGTTTGTAAGGCGTTGTCTGTAAGAAGAGTGTGCATATGAACGCAAAAGAGAAAGGCGAACCATTGACCACTCAAACACACAAACACATGCTCGCATACATACAGACAACCTACACAACACACACACACACACACACACACACACACACACACACACACACAGTTAGGCTGGCAGACAGAGTTACTAAATTCGTACAATGAAAAAATGCATTACGAAAATAAATATATCAAAATCCCTTCACTGTGACAATAACAATGATGTGATGCATTTGAACTATATAGATAAACCCTACAAAGCATCTGGGGAATTTTTTTCGTGTGTGCTTGTGAAACTCACAATTAGTGTCTTTAACCTTGTGTTTGTGTTTGGTGTTTGTTGAGTATTTTCTGTTGGTGTCGTTTCTTTAAAAGACTTTTCCCTATCAAAAGTAACCCCGTTTTTGTTTTATATATCACGTGACGTGTGCAGAAAAGGCAAATGGGGAAGACCTTGAGACGGAATTGCTTTTGAAATAACAAAACTACTCTAGCTGAAACGGAATTGCTTTTCAAATAAGCAAAAAAACTACTCTACTTCTTCGTATATTTCTCACCAATCTCCTTTTATGTATAGTGGAAACATATATAAATACGTTGATGGCTAGTCCTTGTCATGCCAGTGCTCAATACTATTATATATATATATATAATAAGATATAATATAATTACTAATGTTAGTTTTATACCTATATTATATATAATATATATATTATAATATAATATTATATATAATTATACATCTTCTATAGTAATACTTAATAAATGATACAAATTAGTATAAAATAATATATTTTACTACATTAATATATGTTATTATATATATATAGTATGTAATATTAATATATATTATATATTATAATATATTATATATATATATATATTTATATATAATATAAATATATAATAATATATATATAATATATAAATTATACAATATAGATATTATATTTTGATATATATCATATATACATATAATATATATATAATATATATATATATATATATTATAATTATATAGTAAATATAATTATATATTATATATAATGTAAATAAATATAATATAATATATATATTATATATATATATATATAATATAATATATATAATATAATATATAATATATATATATAATCAATATATATAATATAAAATCATATATAAATCATATATATATAATTATATATATATATAGTATATGATTATATATATATTATATATATATATATATATATATATATATATTATAAATATTATATTATTATATTAGATATATTATATATATATATTATAGATATATATATATAATTTAAGATAGTATATATTGATAAAGCAATATATATATTAATTTATTTTATTATATTAAATAAATAATAATATAAATAAAATAAAAAATATAAATATATATAAAAAATTACATTTATAATATAATATAATCATAATATATAAAATACCTGGTACGTGTAAGGAAATAATATAAAAAGTAATGAATAAGTCATTTAACAAATATATAAGCGAGAGTATGGTCTTACCTATCTCATAAAGTAATATATTATAGATATATATCTATATAATATATACATAGTGATCTAATTATAAATATCATGATATAATATAAATATAGTTATATAGTATATATATATATTATATAATGATTATATAATCCATATATATACTATATATAATAGATATATATATTATATATGGTATACATGAAAATACTAATAATTCCTCTTCCCGTTGTATTGTTTTTTTAGTTATTTTATTTTTTGTATTATATTGAACTGTTAATTTCAGAACTGAAATATATATATATATTTAATTATTGCTGAAATTAAGGAAAAATATAAACAGTACTCACTGCCAAGTATAAAGAAAGGAGGAAATGTTAAAGGTTCTAAATAGATGCTCCCATTTTCTATATAAAGAAAAAAAATAATAAATAGATTTTGTTATGCTGTTTAGTTTTTATGAATTAGGTTTGTAGTTTCCATTCTCTTATTATTATTATTGTTTTTTATATAGTTTTTAATGACCAGTGTGATGAATATCTTATTGATGTTAAGTATTTAAAATATAATTAAAAGTTTATACTTATGTAATATATATAATACGTACTTATCTGTCAATTGGTAATACGTACCTAGAACGAGTAGCTCTAAGAGTAAGCTTCCAGTTACATAAATTATAGATATATAAAGGGTAGATCATTTTGCGGAACTACTTTTGATTTTTAAGAAAGTTCTCTCAATGATTTCTTGAACTAATTATATATTGGTGGAAATCAACTAGTTTGTTGTTTTTTGAATTATTGGAGTTTTGATTTGTACAGTTTAAAAAGAGCTTTAATATATATATTCTCTCATAAAGTTATAGGGTTGTTATTTCTAATTAGCAATTCATTACTTTGGAGATTAAGGATTTAGACTTAGTTCTATATATACAAAACAAGTGTTCATAACCATGAAAAATGGTGATTTAATTTTACCTTTACCATCCCATTACGGTTATATTATGGCCATCTCTCAGTGATCGAACCTCTGGCGTAGGGAAAGGAGCAGACGAACCCGGTACCTATGATAAAATATCTTTGTAAAGACTTTACTCGTTAACTCTCCAATGACAATAGAGAGTGAATTACCTCAGTGTGAAATAGTTCTCTTGAGGAATATCGATAAGGTTAGTGTGAGTAAATACATTTAGTTAACTGAAGAAATAAAAAGAAATAATTATAAATTCCTTTCTAATGAAATAAGCAGCGATAAATCAGAAGAGAGAAAACTTCTGTGTCATCTATTATTGTTTTTATCATGATTTCGGCATTGGTGAATATTTATAGCGTAAGAAAAAGAACATGTAATATATTGCAAAATATATTATATTATATTATTATGAATTATATATTACTACATAATAATAATAATAATAATAATAATAAAATTAATAATAATAATAATAATAATAATAATATAATAATAATAATAATAATAATAATAATAATAATAATAAGAATAATAATATAATAATGTTATTAGAGAAAATACATAATTTAAAACATTAAATAATAAACATATATTATATAATTAGATATGACAAATTATGTCCACAAAGTATAATAGTATTAGGCTTAATAGTAACAAAATGGGGTTTGTAATAATATAATAGATTATAATGATAATAATCATGTTAGTGGTAATGATATTAATAATATAAAAAGTAATTAATATATAAGTAATAAGAATTAAATAATAAAATACGTAAATATAATAATGAGATAAATAGAATAAAAAAAAATAAAATAATAAGAGAAATAGAATTTGGAAAATAGTAATAATAATAATAATAATAATAATAATGAAATAATGAATAATTAATAGTAATAATAATAATAATCAGAATAATAGATTAGATAATAATCGATTAAATTAGATTATATAACCAATTATATAATGAAATTATATAATGAATTAGATGACATAATAATAATAGATAATTAATAATAAATAATAAACTAATGAAAAGATAAAATAATTAATGAATAATCATACTAAATCAAATAAATAATAATTATAAATTAATACGTACAAAACTACGTTTTCGAAGACAATTACAATTATGTGAAATATAGTAGTATATATATATTAATTATATAATAGAGATTATTAGATTGGTTAATTTAGCGACCTTGTGACTCTCTGTTTTGTTATAAATATATTATATAAACTAAAATCTTATATATATATATTATTTATATGCACATATTAAACTAACTCCAATATATAAGTTAGTATGTTAGTTATAACTATTATAATGTATGATACTCGTATATATATATAGTGAATAAAATTATTTTGTAATAAGGTATATAAGTTACTTTAGAGATAAGCCTTGAGCTTTTAATATGCTTGATATAAAAAATATATAATTTTGGTTTGAAAATGCATCAATGTTTTGAAATTTTATACTGTATATCAAATGCAGATGAAACAGTTAAAAAATTTGCATCAATTAAACAGAAAAAATTAAATCAAAAATATTCCATCACCATGATGAATATTTAAATCAAAAATATTCCATCACCATGATGAATATTTCAATTACAAATGTATTTTAATAGTGTTACTTGTATATACGTTGGTGTTTGTAATTATTTTTTTAAATATTTATAAACGTATGTATTGATAAAATCTTAAGTATTGAAAAATTCTTATAAAATCTTTTGATATTTTTATTTTGCAAATTTTCCCATGAACATTTGCAAAAACAAATTTTTTAAACAGGACACAATATGTCGCAAGGGGATGCGAACTCTGTGGCGGGCGAGTCTATAAGAGCTGGTCAGACGGGTACTGGGTGTTACAAGAACCATGACCATCATATGGGGAGTATGGCGAAAGAAGGGCAGAAAAATTCAGTTTCAGGGGAAGTTCCAGAGCCACAAAATAACCCTAATCTCATGGATTTACCACAAGAGGAAGCTGGCAGACTTAATCCTGACCAACAGTTTCAGGTGAGTTTCTCTACACAACATCAATTATTATTATTATTATTATTATTATTATTATTATTATTATTATTATATTATTATTATTATTATTATTATTATTTATTATTATTATTATTATTATTTATTATTATTATTATTATTATTATTATTATTATTATTATTATTATTATTATTATTATTATTATTATTATTATTATTATTATTATTATTATTATTATTATTTATTATTATTATTTATTATTATTATTCATTATTAATTACTATATTATTATTTTAATTATCTTTGTCTTTTAGTAATAATAACTAATAATAGAATAATAATAATAAATAGTAAGAATAATAATAAGTAATAATTAATAATAATAAATTAAGTATTAAGTGTGGTTAATAATAATAATAATGAATAAATAATAATGAATAATAATAAAGGATTAAGACGTTATAATAATAATAAATAATAATAATAATAATAATAATAATATTAATAATAATATATTATTATATTATTATTATTATATTATTATTATTGGAATATTATGTTATTATTATTATATATTGAGATATTATTTGATTATTATTATTATTATTGTTAAATAGTATTATTTTGCATTTTGTTATTGTTATTGTTATTGTTAATTTATTGTTATTGTTTTTGTTAATTGTTATTGGTATGGTATTGCAATGATTATATTTGAATTATATTATATATTATTATTATGTGATTATTATTAATTATTATTTTATATTATGTATTTATATTATTATTATTATTATTATTATTTTATTTATATATTCATTCAATTAGTTCATTCGTTTTTATTTCGTACGTCTTAGCTAATTTTAAGGTTGAGGCGTTCACGATACATCGGCCCTAAACCAACTCAAGATGACGCGACTTAATGATCTCATGAATTTAGTTCAAATCAAATAGCTTTAATAAAAATAAAATATTATAGTTGCAAAAAAGGTTTAATGGGAAATATCTAATATAGGATTATATTATATATTATATAGATTGAATATAAGTATATATATATAGATAGCAGGTTTTTCTCATTATATACTATATAGATTATATATATATATGAGTATAAGAGTATAGTAATATTAGATATATATATATACTATTGTATTATATATGAGTATATAATAGATAAATATTATAATTAAAAATCATATATATAGTATATATATAGTATAACTAATATATAGATATATATATATTTATATAGATAATATAGAATAGATAACAGTGTCACATATTATATACGATAGTATATTATTATATATAATATATATAATTATATATTATTTATATAATTTTATAATAGTAGAAATTATATACTCTATATATATATAGCGTAATAGGTATATTATATATAAATATTTATAAGTTACATAAATATATTTTAATATATAAATTTAAATTTCGTTATAATATATTAATGTTTATCGTATATATATTAATTGGTGAACATATATATTATGTAGTTTAGTTAAGCGAGATATTATATATATATATATAAGTACTAGGTTATATATATATCTTAGCTTAATTAAACAACCACTTTACAATGCTGTCAATAATATACTTAGTATGAATATAGAATTATCCTACTTATATATATATATGAATTATTATATTTAAATTTGAATATGTCTAAATGTTATTCAATTATTTATTTTATTAATTATGCATTATTAATTTTAATTATTTTTATTACTTATTATATTATTATTATGTATTATTATTATATTATTATTATTTGTGTATTTATTTATTTTATTATTTAGCTTCCTTGATTTTACTAATTATATCGTTTCAATATAGATTTTACTAATTATCAAAGATTAAAAAAATTATAAAAAACAGCAATTTACTAATAATGAATAATAATAATAATTATAATAATAATATAATTAATAATAATTATGATAATAATTAAAATTAATAATAATAATAATTCAATTATATTAAATATTAAAAATTGTGATATTGGGATTATAATTAGATAGTTTTCAAGAAATAAAACTGGAATAAGATGGTTATAATTCAAAATATAAAATTAATAATAATAATAATAATAATAATAATAATAATAATAATAATAATAATATATATATAATAATAATAATAATAATAATAATAATATTAATAATTGGTAGTGATCTTCAACAACTAATAAATAAATTTTATCTCATTATTGGCTTTCCTCATTTTATTCTTAGTCATTGTCATACTATCGTAGGTCTTATCTATAAATAATTTCTCCTCTATCTCTAAATAATTTCAATATATTATTTATTTTATATTCTTCATCTATTTGATATTAATATAGTTCTCAGTTTTATATATATTATTATTATTATATTATGTTATTATAGTATTATATTATTATATTATTATAATATAATAGGAATATTGATTATTATCTCTTGGATTCATAATGTATTGGATCGGCAGGTCCTTATCTATCTCGATTGATTAATTAGTATATTTTGGTGATTCTATTATTCTTACTCAATATTCATGTAATTATTCTCTCCGGTATTTAATTTAAATCATTATATTATGTAATCAGAGATTCTCATTCCTATACCATTATAAGCTCTTGCTTATCTATTACTTCTTTAATTTTATAATTCATAATTATATTTTATACATAATGATAATATTAGGTTATTAATGAGTAAGTTTATTAGAATAGAAGTTTTAGAATTATGAGGATGGATTTGTAGAGATATAAGGAGAAGTTTGTAAGGAGAATGAAGTCGTCTGCAGAGTATGATCTCAGTAGGAGGATCCGTGTGAGCTCACTGACTTGAGTGTAGTGATGTTATGTCTAGGTTGGAGTAGGGGTATGAGAGGAGCTGAGGAGCATCTCAGCTAGTATACGAGATGATAGAGAAGGGGGAGCTCTGCTAAGTAGGATTAGCAGGAGTGACAAGATGGTTCTATAGGATAGTAGGGATGAGTTTGTAGGAGGAGAAGAGTGTTAGGAGGAGGATATGGTGATTGATAGTGAGAGTATATAGCATTATTATGTAATAAGTCATTGAGAGGAGAGTTATTGATGAGGATTGAGAGGGTTCTACAGCGAGTTCGAGAGGAGGAGTAGGCCAAAACGCAAGGTTGTCCAGCACTAGTTAGTGTAGGAGAGCAATTATCAGGGATAGTGAGAAAGGGGAACAGCAGTAGTAGTCGACAACACTCTCTCCACGACGCCCCTTATGCGTTTATTTGCGGCCCGTTAAGCAAACATGCGTTTGCCGAAGGTGGACTAGAAATACGTACGTGTGACGAAATACAACCTCTGTCAGTCGGCAAGTGCGGTGAAAAGATATTGAGAAATATACAAGGGGCTCGATTGTGAATGTGGTACCCCGTGGGGACCGACTCGGCAAGTGGGCAGGAGAAAACTGAAAGTGTTGAACGTGACCGCAGAAGGCAAGCGAGCGGGAACATGGTGTCGAGACGGAGAACGACAACGCATTGCTTCCGTTAAGCGTAGACGCGCCAGACAGGGCAACACCGTCCTGAGAGATGGCAAGAAGGAAAAAAGCGGAGATGAGTCATTTGCTATTCAAGAGAGAGGGACTTGTTGGAATATGAAAGGCATATTTTAAAGTGGTGTCCCTTGCTGTCTTTCCCTGCTTTTGAACATTTCATGCCAGGTATCTCTTGATGAGAATGTTGTTTTCTTTCAGAGTGTGGAGTCCCTTTTTCGGATATTAGCATGAAAATTTAAAAGAGAATGGAAAAAAATTGATTTTAATGCTACTCGCGGTAATCTTACAGAAAAAAAACATTATGTGAAATCGACTCCTTCCAATACCTTTCACTCGATCCGTTAGATACGTTCACGGAAATTAGATTATCGATCGAAAAACAAAGCCCGTTACGATGTCCGCTTTTAATTAAAAAAATTTAAAAGAATAAAACAGAATCTAATAAACAAAAACTTTCTCATAAGTATAAGAGAACTATGAGGATAACCACGCCTTACAATAAGAAACTTTATTCCTACCCCGATACCATCAATAAAAATCAACAACGATAAACATCCGTCAATTTGATTATTGATTATTATATCTGCAAATAATATTATTCATAGAGAAAAGAAAGAAGAAAACAAATATACACATCTTTTACATTATTAAAAAGCATAATTAAAGCAAAAGGACGGGAAGAAGCCTCTATAGGTATATAAATCTTGGACTAGTAACCATAGACTGACTCATCGAAAGCTCTTTGATGAGGATGAGTAGTAGTGTAAGCGTTTTGTGTCCAACTGTTGCGGTCTTACAAGTGAATGCAACGCCCGCTGCTATATCATACTATTGAACAATCCCCAACATGAGAGTGTCGACATAAGTATAAGCCAAATAAAGTATTTTCGAACAATTTTTCAGAACACCTAATAAATAAGGATATAACTACACATCAAAAAGAAATACTTTAAACTCAAACAAGAAAAAAATGATTTGTATGAATTGCGTCTCGGGTAAATATTGCTCTTAAAAACATAAACCGTGATGAGTACAAAATGAAATGTCCTCAATAATTTTGTAATTAACTATTAAATTACAGAAAAAACAATTAGTGAAAGTATAACAAACTTTCATTTACTTTAAAATTGATGAAAATTAAATTTCTTATTTTTTTCTTAGCATTATTATGCATCTTAATATTTTTTGGTAATAGAGTTAAAAAAACTCTTTAAAGAAAATATAATCTGTTCTCTTTGAAAATTGTTCCGAAGGTGCTACGACGAAAGCCTTCAGTCGTACTGTGAATTGAATCAAATAAGTGTTTTCATCTTAATCGTGCTAGTCTGTTTAATATTATAGAATTTATTATTCAAGAAAGAAATACTTTCAGGAGGCTAGAAAAAGGACAAAAATATATGTATATTATTATTATTATTATTATCTATTATTATTATATTATTATTATTATATTATTATTGAATTTTATTATTATTATTATTATATTATTATTATTAAGTATTAAGACTATTAGTTAGTATTATTATTTAATATTATAGTTATATTAGGAATTTTATATTTTATTTTACTATTATTATCCTATATTATTATTATTTTATGATTATTATTGTGTACTATATGTATATTATTATTATTATATGATTATTATTATATTATTATATTATTATTATTTATTATTATTATTATTATTATTATTATTATTATTATTATTATAATTATTATTTATATATATAAATTATTATTTATTATTGATTTATTATTATTATTATTATTATTATTTATTATTATTTTTTATTTTTTTTATTTACTTTATAATTCATGTGTATTAATTCTCAGCCATCAGTCATCATTAGTCATCATTAGAAGCAGTGAAGTAGTAGTGTTTGTATAAATTTAGTATATATATGTGCATGGAACCCTATTTGAATTTATTATTTTTATTATATTATTATTATTATTATTATTATTATTATTTATTTGATTATTTTTATATTATTATTACTATCATTTATTTTAGTATTATATATATATTATTATTATTATTAATTAGGTACTATTATTATTATACTTAGATTATTAATATTATATTGGTCTTATTATTATTATTTGCTATTATTTATTTATTTATTTGATTTACTTTTTATCTATTATTTATATTTTTATCTATTTTATATATATAATTTTATAATATATATATATATATATATATTTATATATAATATAATTATATATATAGAGATATTAATATATAACCTATTATATACAATTCGCAAGTTCATACCTCTATCTATGCCACTCTTGTGTTATTAAATATATATATAGGGAGTATAGATATATATATATTATCGTTATACTAAATATCCATAAACTAATCATCTCCAAGTTGAGTTATATGATAGTAGTATGGTATATAGTACTATATAACTCACACACCCTACATGTATATATATTATATAGTAGTCTATATATATATTATATATATATCAAATTAGTACTAGTTATATATATATATAAATATACTATATAATATATACTTACTATATATATATATAATATACTACTATATATATTAATATTAATACTTAATGTATGAGGTACGAGTAAGGTGGGCATATTCATAATTGTATGGTGGCTAATTCTGTAAACTCGAGTTGTAATCCATATTATTATTGTGTAGTATTTTTATTTCAAATCTCTCTCTCTCAATCTCTCTCTCTCTCTCCTTTCTCTCTCTCTCTCTCTTCTCTCTTCTCTCTCTTCTCTCTCTCGTTTTAAGTCAGTTTTTCAGTCGTCGGTTTGTAATTTCGGTGTCTCCTCTCCCACACACAGTCCGAGAGGCGCAACCCCCCCCCCCACACCACACCACATCCTCATAAAAATTTCTAAAAAATAAGTCTTGGTCCTTTATTCAAACCAAAGAGGCAATAATAGAAAATTCCCAATAATCGAGAATGGTTGGATATTCTCTATCTCAAATGTATTTTACCTACTGCTAAGGTATTGCCTTCTTTCATTGCTTGGACGAATACAAAGATAGAAATAATTTTTAGATTTTTCGGCCTCCTCCGATGGAATAAAGGTGTTTCGTGAAAGTCCTCGCGTTTTAGATCTACATGCTGTCCGCGTCTCCAGTTTGCCATTCAGGAGGTTCGACCTTTGAGACTATACCCCTAACGTATATCACAGTAATTTAAAAAAAAAAAAGACGGTCAATGGCTTCTACGATTCGCGTCTACTCAAACTTCTGTTCTACAGTAGAAGTACATTCAAATTTAAACTGATAAATTAAATTACCTAAGCTTACTCATGTTATAAACTTAGATGTGAAGTCCAAAAATCTACTATGACGTATATTTTACTATATGTTGTTAATTAAAGTATATTTGTGAAACTATGCTGCCATTTACAAAGAAAGTTTCTGTATTTTCTGTTTCATAAATTTAGTATCATAAAATGCATTTCCTCTTATATTTTTTATTGTCCCTTGTTTAATTAAAGTATACCTAATAATAATTCATAGAGTTTCCTATCTGATAACACCATATTTATTAATTCCAAAAGTAGATCAAGAGTTGTGCCAGAAGATGGGGTTTTTAATCCTGAAGAAACGCGCGTTGTATAATGACGCTGCACAACACGTTAATAAATGGAGAGCTCACACTAATAGGTCCTTATTACTTACTATAAATATTATATGTTTTCTATACGTGCCAGTATATAATTTCCACTACTGACTCCGATATTACACTGTACTTATATCAATAGTAGATATACTCATTGTTTACTAACGTCCTTCAATGATATATATATATATATTATGTCTAACATCTATATCATAAAGGTATATAATATAGTACTACGTATACCTACTTATCCTCCTATTTATACCGATATATATATATATATATTAACTAATTCTTCTTCCGAAATAAATATTATATCAAATATATATTCGATTACCTCGCACATATCCTCGTCATCAGATTATTCAGTTACTACTATATACTTATAATATCTACGATCATATTATAGTTTGTACTAAAGATGTATATATAGTATGATAATAGGGTCTTCTATATATAGAAGCACCAATATAATTATATATACAAATATAAATATATATAATAGATATATATAGTAATAGCTCAATTATACCTCATATATAAGTCAGCCTCCAAGAGCCCACAATCCATATCTCTCCAAATAAAGCTACACAGGCTACCCAGAAAAGGAAAACATTTGCTGAATGCTGGGTCAACTTTTCAGTGCCGGAAAAAATGTAAAAAAACGTTTTGTAATGAATTTTATTAGCTGGTGAACTATGTGAGATAAGCAATATCGTTATTATGCCAATGACTTTTGAGTAACGAGGCTGCTCGAGCTTTAACATAACATAGATAGATCTTTCTTGAGTTAAATTTTGGTTGGTGATGTTCTATTTTTTAATTTACTATAAGTAATACCCCAAGGTAGACCGCACCGAAGGGGTCGGGTTCTCTCGGCCTTTCCGGACTGCGTTGTGGAGACTATTTCTCACCATCCCTCCGGGAGAGTTTCGGCCCTCTCCCCACGCGTGGCGCTAACTCTGAGAAAATAGCCCTCCCCCTGTGTTCCCCGTCGGCTCGAGCCCCTAAATTGCCGTGTAATACCTTACAAATAATATAATACTATGCCCCTACGGTGAAGCCCCCCCAAAAAAAAACAATTTATGTTTTTTTTAATTTTTTTATTTTGTATTATTGCATCATTGCCTAACCGAAAAAATTACAATAGGTATCCAGACGAAAATGTATACCTCTTTTGCCCCTGTAGCTATTGTAGTTTTTGAGATATGGATTGTGGCGCTTCTAGAGGCTGACCCACGCTTAGTCAGTTGCTATAATTATATACATCAAACCAATTAAATATGCTCCATCCCAATCTATAACATGGTCTTCACGGGTTACTGAATATGTATTAATCTACCTTTAACTATTCTCTCTCCGTTTAGGTGTAAAAGATTATACATAATAAGATTTTCTCTTTGTTAATATAGGAATATTTCTTACAAACTTGTTTATGATTAATTTTTAAAAGAAAAGTAAATTTTTTAGTTTTTTTGTGCGAGAAATAACATAATGACCACAATGTTTATTAGTACAATAAAAATTAAACTTTTCTTTCCTCCGTGGGAAATTAAAAAAGAATTTTTTTCGTTTTCCTTTTTCTAAACTGTTCTCGTTTATTCGGAGTAATCGAAACTGAAAAAAAGATGGGGCGATAGGTGCATATACTAACACTGAATCTCATTCATCACAATTATTACATAAATCTTCGAATTCATAATTTCAGAAAATGTGCTTACAAACGTAAGTAAAGCGTCCATAAAAGTCCTCTTAGAAAGGTCTTGCAAACCGTAGGTTTGATTATAAACACTTTTTTGGTTGTTACACTTTTTGAATTTTGGTCCACTGCATTTTGGCTTTATTATTTATATAGTATATATAGTGTAATAATAAAGACTATCAGATATAATATAGATTTAATCGATATTATTATATATTATATAATGAATAATAATATAGCTATCTACCGATCTATAATTTATAAATAAATCACTTATTCATATGAGAGCCAAGTATAATAGTATAGATAAATAATAAGAATATACTTATATGAAATAATCTCAATTTCTCGGGTATATATATGAAGGATTATTAATACCATACCAAAAATATCGAAAAATACGATATTTTAAAACTTACATATGTCGACTTTTCCAGAGTCATAGAAAGTGAAAATTTAGAAATTTTTGCCCTTAGACTAGAATATAGAGGTCTTTCATAATAACAGTATATATATAGTCATTATCTACAACTATAAATAATATTTATCATACTATATATTATGATTCAAAAATATTATAGAATATACATTACATTATCAATTATTGCCTCATTTTATAAACACAGCGGGGCCGAAAAAGAGAATAAAATTAGTATCCGTAAATTGTTGAAATGGCCATCATCAGAAGAAGATTTATGTTAACCTTATGGCCATAGAGAATTCTCTTCAGGGTTGTAACTAAAATAAAGATGATATTTAATTTGATCATCGATGCTTATTGCTCCGAAGTCCTGCGGGGGTCTCCATGCCTGATTGGGGCCGCGACTCTGATAACGCACCACTGCGTGTCACATTCGTTAATAATAAATCAAAAAAAAACAATTGTCATGGCGGATTTCTCCTTCGTCTATCAAATCATTCTTCACCTTTGGTAATACATCCACTTTTAAAGTGAAATAAATTGCCTAAAGCTTACTATACATTTATAAAAAGCTTAAGTGTGAGCCAAAAATACATACCTTATATGCAGATTCTTTTTATATTTTTAAAATTTGAATAAAAATTAAAATAAAAATAATATATATAGAAAATTTTAAAATTCAAAAGATATACATTTCGCTCGTTTTTCCTATATATTCCAGAAATTTAGGGATATCTCATAAAATTTGAAATGTCACCCTCTGGCTGTGCACTCAGCCACTTAACAACTTGTTACAAACTTTGATCAGGTCCCCTTGGTTTGAGATTCTAGCAAGGCGAGTTTATATGTATTATTTAACACTTAACGAGATACTAAATAACATTATTAAAATATTATAATACACGCCACCATAACTTCGTATAACTATTGAATAGCGGGGAGTTATTCATCTTATTACTCTTGCAAGATTCTAGTAGGTGTTACTAGAATAAGTTTATTAGTTTTTTGTAAGATGTAGGACTTAAACCTCAAGTTTCCCCTATAAATATTATATTATATAAATAATATATTATATATATAATTATATAATATATTAATATAAGGTCTATATTAAACCACGGAGCAATAAAAAAATCTATAATATAATATATAATATAGTAGTTTTGTCACACAATTTTAATATGCATAGACAATATTTATATATTTACTCACTACTCTGCTAAATTACCTGATGAATATCACCAGATACTCTGAAAAAAAATGTAAGATAGAAATTTAATTATTAGTATGCACATAGTTGTTTCGGAAAGCCCACCTTTAGACCCTGATGGATAGCGGTTCTTGTCATTGATCATTGAGGGCTACGGTATATATATATAGGCCTCCATACTTATAACTATGTTATTATTTAATTTTATAAAAAATAAGAAAATACTGAGTTTTATCATTGGATCCTACTAAATTTCCTCTACAATAGATTTTACGTTAAATTACTATAGTAAATTTAGACTGGGAACATAAACATTGCTCTAAGCTTTACTCCTCATTTATTTTATAAGCGTAAGAGATGTATAAGCTTCAATAAGAAATATATCAATATCATTTTACTATGGTATATATGTATAAATATAATATATAATAATATTGTAATATTTTTGAAATAATTCCATAAGAAATTAAGTGTGTGTTCTTTCTCTTCTGTTTTTTTCGGATATACTTTTTTTGATAGACACCTTGAAACACTGGCTCTACATGACCAGAATAACGATACTTTACGAAGCTAAGTGGGGTGGCGCGCCCTGTGATTAATAAAGAGCTCGCCAATGACAAATGTATAAGAATATTAAGAGAGAGAGAAAGTAAGAGATGTTTTTATATAAATGAACGAATATTATAATATATAGATAAATTTTACTTATATGAGTATTATTCTAGATTATTATATATCAATTTACAAAAAAAATCGTTACACTTGTTTTATGGTTTTAAGGGTATAAGAAATAAAATAAAATAATACATTATATATATATATGTCCATGTTACACACTAGAAACGTTTGACGTTTTTCTTTTGACTTTCAAATAATCCTATTGGTTATATGAATTTTTTACACACCTAATTTTATTATATTTGTGTGTTAACATAATTCAGTTATATGTATTTTATAATTTAAAAAAATGGCATTTTAAGTGTAAATCACGTGTTTCTCTCGTTCCGTTTTTGTTATTAATGTAAAGTTGTTATAGAATTACTATATATTATATGTAATTAAGATATATATATTATATTAATATATATATATATATTATAAATATATATATATATATAATATATACTATTATATATGATTATTAATGATTATATATATAGATATAGTATCTATATTATATAATATTGAATTATATAATATAGTATTAATAATATATATTATATATATATATTAATATATTAAGTATATGTCATACGTAACACCTTAATATAATATATATCTTTAGAACTAAACAATTTATTTACATTAAGTTAGATATAAAACTCGGTGAAATAACATGAATAGTTGAATTATAGTGGAGGTTAGATAAAGAAAACCGTTGTGGTAGAGAGACCCTGTGCTGGAGACTGATCATCACGGAACTGCATGCTTAAGCAGCCTCACGCAATAGACCTATGAATAAATAATTCGGGAATGATCACCGAGGCTCGATGAGTTTTTATATTTGTTGAATTTTTGTTGTTCTTTCAATTTTAATCAAGTTCTTATCATCGATTCTATATTTCGCTCCACTTATTCATGTCGTTAAACATTTCGTATAAGGATGGATCCCTCAATTTATTGAATTTCATCTCTTCATTATATTTCAGAATGCGGTGGCTTAAGTAATTTATGAGATAAATTTCATAACAAATAAGAACAAAGTAAAAGAATAGGATATTTCGCCTCTTGACTAAGCCCTAAATTTTTCTCAGATAATAATAATACTCATATTCTATTTAGGTTGAATTGTTTATTTAAATATTCATAGTTTAGTTAATTGAGGACTCGATATTCAAATGTAATTTATCAAAGAGTAATCTAAATTTTAATTATATCATAATCTGTGATTTACTCATAGTCATATAAGCATTACTAGAGATTCTTATATATATATACCTGTACTCAATACTGAGAATACTATGATTTCTTATATAATCTATTATTTAAAAATGCTCGAGAACTATAATAAGTCACTTTTAGTACTATATAATAACTAACTGTAAGCTCATAGTACTACTGATGTAGTAAGTAAAACAGTAGTCAATTTCATTATATTTCATGAGGTCATGAGGCATTGATAATAATTTTATCTTTTTCACTAAGATGTAGCTTACATTTCATATAAGGAAGTAATAATATTAGCAGTTAGTGTGTGATAAAGTTATTTTGTTAGGTAGTATATTTATAATATATACTTTGCCTTCTTCGAGTGGATGTCTCCTGGTTAGGGAGGGAGGGAAAATATGATTTTATTTGCATTTTGCCAGGTGGTCGAACTTTGCCTAGAGGGTATGGACGCGGGCGGTTTCTGTTATGCGGTTAAATGATAAATTTTTACTGCGACAAATTGTCATCTCTCTTATGTTACTATACGCATATGCCGTCCAGAGGTTCCGAATAGGGCGGGTACCTAAATTCCTAATCACGCATCTCTCTCCCAGTGGCGATTTCTGGAGGGAACGAAAAATAACTAACTTTCTGTATATCATAAGGAAGGGATATACTTCCAAATCATCGTTCGCTTTGAATGAATAACTACCAAATTGTGATGATGTAGGGATATGCAATAAAACAGTAGTAATTTTGCCCACATCGGTAGTTCTCGCATAGGTCTCCTGTGTTGCTGGTCGTAGATATGGCTGAACTGCAAGTGTGAGACATGTCCAGAGTAAGGTAGATATGAACAAGCGCATGGTGTTGCACTCGACCTTACAATAGCGTGTTGAGTCATTATTGCCTTAGGTGAGTACTATGATGTAGTGCCTCTGGGATTGAGATAGGATCAGAGAATTGGGCTTAGGGTCCAAATGAAGAGCAGGGCTACAAATTACGTCATCAAACTGTATCTTTTCCAAAAAATATGACTACGCTGAATTAGTGGGGTTGAATAGCCTCGTAATACCAATAGCTCTGCACAAAGAATTCCGTAATTAAAAAATGATTTATATTTCGGGGACAAAGGGGAACCCATGGGAAGACCCCATAAATTTGTCTATAAAAATTTTCCTTCGAAATTGGAAAAATGTTATGTTCAGTTAAGAGGAATTACCAGTTGTTAATATTATGAGATTTATAACGGGAATGTCAAACCTTACGTTCTTCTCTCGCTTAATATTTCTTGCGTTCTAATGCGAGACATATTCATTGAAAATAGATGGAACAGTTGCAGGTTAAATAGATACTCATACATCCAAACTAAACATTATAGTCGGAATTTATTCTGGAAGTTAGTTGAATGAGTATAATGGGTCGAAATAAAGAAGACTTAGTGTGGCAGGATGATTATATATTTGATTGAATAAAGTCCGGAAAAGCTAGGACAATAGAGCCTTCCTTCAAAAAGGAGGGTGTAATGCGTCATACCCCCCAGCCTCGTATCCTTCTGTTGTGTTTTATCGAGCAAATTGTTAGATTACTAATATTAATATTTTTATTATTTGGTGTTTTTGCTGAAAGTTAACATAAATTTATTGTGTGAGGTTTAGAGATTGAAGTTTGAGAGTATCTATTTCATATACATGACTGTTGTTTACGACAGGTTAATTTGCATGAACGGTGCATTAGTTTGATTGATCATAGAATAAACAAAAAGATATATTGAAAAATTAGAGGTAATACTATAGATATAATATTAGACTATTTATGTGTGTGTAGATAGACTAATATAATATATAATAATGTATATATCATAAGGGCACCTAAGTATACTCTAGAAGCACGACTCCTTCAATACACCGATATATAATATTTATAAACTCCCGGACAAAATTAATGCAACACTTGCATTCTTGCAAAATGTCACTACAAAGGAGTTGTGTATGGTGGTGAGCGTTCTGTTGTACAGTGTGGTTATAGAAAGTAATTTGCTTATACTAACTCAATTATGTAACAGTAGTGTATACACCAGATTTCAATTATCATTTTATCTTAACATTATATTATATTTATTTATATAATATTATTGAGCCGGTTTAATAAAAAAAACTAAAACCATACCATAGAGTATATGCACCGTACTCGTAAATTAATATCAGAGTGAAGAGAAGAAAGAGAGAGAAGAGAGAGAGTAAAAAGACTTTCATAATGTGAGCGAATCACAGAATCGCTGATAACAGAACTGGACCATCTTAATGGTTAAAATATTAGAACTACATTGTAACTGAGGTGAGAGTTAACTCAGATTGATTCTTGGTGTGCAAAGATTGATACTATAACTGCCAGATTTGTTTGTGATTGATCGTAAATAAAAATATATAGTTTAAAAAAAACCATTATAAAATAACAAATAAAAAAGTGAAGAAGTTATAGATCTAGAAGAATTGTATTCAGGGCTCACAAAAAATAAATATTGAATAGAGATTATTTTTTCTCTCTTGTTCGGGTAGTATAAAAGTGGTTTACGTTAATTGTTTCGTTATTAATAAATCATATCATATGACTAGGAGGAACTTAAAGAAGAAAATTATCAATTACGCAGCGGGAGGGGGGAGTATGATTATGATGAATAGAGAGCGGAATACTATTGAGTCAATAATCTAAGTTCTTGTATAACTGATCAATTAAGGTGGTTATGGGGTTAGTATATATTAGGTGTATAAGTGAGAGTTGAGTATATAGGATATAATATAGTAATAGTTATCACATAGTATTATTTATGTATGATATTATAGTGAGTAAGTCCTTATATTCAGATATAGGAGTATTGTTAGCTAAATCTTATTATATAGTAATTATATAAGAATATTAACCGTACTAGGTATAATAGAGTATACTGTGAGGTAATTAGTTTAAAATAGTAATAGGTATATAGGTAGTGATTAGATATATGAGAAAATGAGCATAAGAATATATGAGATAAGTAAAATAGAAGGTACATGATATAAGTAGTAATAAGAAGATAAGCGGATGCGTATAGATGTTATATTAGGGATAGGTGCTCAAGAATTTTAAAAGTTATGATTGAGATAAAAGGAGTAGCCGAGATCCAAAATAGTATTAAATTTTTATGTTGGTTTTTATATGATTACTAGACATTATATCCAGATTAACTAAGTAGAAAGGATAATAGGTATTCAATGATTATTGAGATATATATATAGAATATATATAAATAGTAAAGAGTACATATAAGTCAACAATAATAACCTATATAAATTAAGGATAATATAGGTATATATAATAGAACCATCACGATTTGTTGTCCCTTATAAGATGGTATATAGTATATCGATTATAGGAATATTATATAAATATATATCTAATCTAATTATGCATACGTATTCTATATTAGATGTAAGTGTCAATGAGTAGATGTGAGTCAATTGTAGTAAATTGATGTATTAAGCTGTAAGATATGTTTCTAGGCTCTGTCACTATTTCAAAAATTAATCACTCTATATTATATAGTTTCAATCTTGTATACAATCATGGAAATAAAGACAAGAAATCCTGCGAGGATCTTCCTACAAAATGTATTTTAGAGTTAAATTTAGCAATAGTATTAAAAGAATCTATTCATTTGACATCTACGAAAATTTTGTTCCTCGATTTCTACTGAAGTATGTTCTCTCCCTTGATATTTACACGATGAGTTAATATTATTTGACAGATGTGGTTAATTATTATAATGCTTAATGTTCTTCGCTCCATGCACTCAGCTCCTCTCAGACGAGCTGATGAAGAATAAGGAGTATACACTCATGTCCGTGAGTCTCCAAACTAGTTTCTATAACGCAAAGAGGCTTATAGCTCTGAGCTTTGAGTATTTAGACACAATACACAAGACTTCACACTGCGAGCTTTTAGCAAATGGGCAGACGATGCATCTTTTCCATAGTATGGCTAAGAAGCGAAGGGAGAGGGAAAAGGTCTAGTAGACAATTAGGGGTGGCCATCATTGAAGCGAGCTGTAAACACGATTGGATAAGGTACACTAGTGCTATCGATTTCTGAGCTGAAGGCGGATACAAAGCGATAGAGATAGTCTACTCTTATCAGATAAAAGCTATATCTATTCCCTTATTGTTAATTCGTTGGAGTCATATCGTCCCGCGCGAGAGTATTAAGCGTGACTATCGAATGATGAGCCTCCTTCTCTAGTCACGCTTATTCCAAGTATCTATCCTATCTTATTAATACTCCGAGTGCTATCTATTAGAGTTCTCTAGAATCCGAGACATGATACTGACCCTGTTAGTGTCCAGTCTTATGTAGCGCTGAGATTATATCGACGAACCGAGTAAGAGATAGAGACGAAAGGAGGCAATTGATCCATCAAAAAATAAGAAATGAATCTGTGACGAGAGGTAATACAATAGGATTTATGTAACAGTGTCAGAGAAATATATTCCAGTAGCGAAGGTTAGATATATGTTGACAAAAGAGAAGCAGAAGAAGAGACGACAAACGAGATGAAGGCATGGAGAGAGAGTTCGAGCCTAGAAATGGATAGTTCAAGAAGCACAATACAGATCGTATTATAGAACGATAGATTAGTGACGTACATGACGAGAGACGTTTGACACATAGCAGAAGCAAACCTATTGTATTTGCTCCAATGATAGGTACCCGGGTACTTGGTATAAAGATGGATGTACATGTGACGCAGAAAAGTTTACGGGATACTGGGTATAGAAATAGTAGGCATATAGTAGTGAACGTATGACGCTGGACTCACATACTTGAAGCAACTTGACCGCTTGCAGAAGAGTATGTATTATAAAAGATAACTTAAGATAGATAGAGCTACGAAAGAAGAGAGTGATTTATCAGTAATTATATATTACCAAGAATTAGAGAGAGGGTAGAGAAAATGGGAATATAAAAGATGTATAGTTGTGGCGAGAATAGAAGTGAGATTAGTAGGGAAGTATCCGTATATTTAGTTAGTAATATGATCATA
>JABUQX010041099.1:0-42823 GCA_015478945.1 Trachelipus rathkii | reverse complement strand
CTCGGGGGTGATCCCCCTCTATATACATGTCCTACAGAACTTGAAATTGACACGTCGGTATCGAGCTTAACGCATACATAGATTATATTCCAAGTTTCAGACCTATGGCTTCTCCATTCCTTCATATCGAAAAGGGGGGGAGCGCTGCCAATCTACTAGATATCTATATATTTAATATATATTATATATATATATAGTATATATATACTATATATTATATATATATATTATATATATATATTATTATATATATATAATATATATATTATATATATTATATATATATTATATTATATATAACCTTCTTAACATTACATTAGTAATTATTTCCCTTAATAAAGCACAATCTCTGTGATATAAATATATTTTTTTATACTATAAAATATATTTATTAAATATGTTGATATATATTAATCAGGCATAGCCCTGGCACGCTCAGTATATTATTTTATATATATATATATATATATATTTATATATAATATATAGTATTAATAAAGCTATTATATATATATACGTAAATTTTATGTTATTAATATCATTATATAACTTATGGATGTCATAAAATACTCAAAGGGAATAACAATCATAAAACATTATATATATATTTATATATTGATATATATTCTATATTATAGTATATATTACTATATATTATATATTATAGATTATTAGGTATACTATTATATATATTAGTATAGAGTTTGTTGCGTGTTGTGTAACGCATTTACGTACATTGTCAGTAGAAGTGTTTACCTTTGATGGACCGAAAAGGCGTTTAACCAAAACTTCGTGTGCAAATATTAAAAATAGGAAAGCAGTATACTTATTCTTAAACTGTGGTTAGGGAAGAACATATCAGTACTAATTTGCGAACCGGGCATCATCTGATTATATAGACGTTATTGCATCCATAAATATGGGCCAATCAGCAAGACTATTATCCTTTCTGGTATTTTATCACACTTCCAGAAGAAACAGTATTATATGGTCTCGGTATGATTTAGTTATGATTTAGCAGTTTTTGGTTGTGACAGCACAAATGTAAACGTTGGAGTGCATTAAGATATTATTAGGTTATTAGAAGAATCTTCATTATTATTTTTTTTCAGTTGGTTTATTTTGGCTCGGAAAACCGGTAATCACGTACCGATTCACAGGGCCAATTTTATTCACCACATATCGATGGACCAAGCAACGAGGCCCTTCCAGCTATTCATGGAAAATCAAGTAATGAATTAAAGAAGTTTTGAAAATTTTTCAATCATTTTAAAATTTAAGCCTATAAAAATGCAGAAATTGCCTCAGCAGGAAGATATCGATTTGAGCTACTGATAAAAAAATTACCTTCTACTTTATTGCCAAGGACTTTAATATTGGCTATAATAATAATAATCTATCTTCTAGATGAGATTGCCAGTGTGGAGGTTACCTCCATTTATTAGAAACAGTCGATACATCGTTCCTACTACTACTTAATTAAACACCACGAAACTCTTTTTCAGGCGTTCTCCATTTCTATTCCATGATTCCCCATTACCCTTGAATGGTTTGTATATTTATCTGCTTGAATCTCCAATAACGATCAGAATACTTCTGTTTCTTCAAACCTCACATCATCTCATTGATGTCTTCCTTTTTGTTCACGTCCTAAATCATTATTCTGATTATTCCTTCAAAAACCCTTCTCACATTTCTCCATTGGACACGAATTTGACCCCTCGTTATGCTTATAATTTTTAAATCGCCTTCGACGATATATAGGCTACTTTTTCCTCCTGAAAACAGTTAAAGCTAAACTGGTCTCGACATATGAAAATAATTTTCGAAACCTTCCACCACAAGAACTGCTAGGGTTCAAGTGAAAAGAACTTATTTTTATTCTTCAATTATTTTACTTTACTTGCTTAGAGAACATGTTATTTCTTGGGTGAATCATGTTTCAACTTGTATTTTGGAATGCTAAGCGATGATGTTAAGCGACTATTATTAACTGACTATAAACTATGATAGTTTTAATTTTAACCATATAAAGCGATATTCCTAAACTTTCCTACCAGTAGAGGCACAATGTTTCGGCAAATTCACGAGGGAGTTTGTCTGTAATCAGGGTCTATTGATGCTTCAACACGATGAGTACAATATCTTTGCGTACCTTATATGTGCAGATCGGAATTAAATTAGTAGATGATGAAATGCTTTTTCCTTCCAGCTACTCCTGGACTGGAATTCTCTACCCATTTTGTTTTCCCCGCTCAACATAATTTCTATCTTTTAAAATAAAGATTATTTATCAGTAATTGCAATTTACATAACTTTTTCCTAATAAAGTAACTGAAACTTCCGACACAATCGATAGATAGAGACTTTGCATCAAAGTGGCTAACCCGTAACTGTGATAATAATAATAATAATAATAATAATAATAATAATAATAATAATAATAATAATAATAATAATAATAATAATAATAATAATAATAATAATTATTATTATTTCTTCCCGTCCTGTTCCCACGTTGGAGCAACTCCATGCATTTTTCGACTACCAATTTGGTTTTCGTCGCCATCGCTCTATCCAGGATCCTCTCCTGGTGTTCTGCGCGTTTCTTTACATTCTTCACGTCGAAAACTATAGCCGTGCTTTTCCGAAAATATCCTCGTGGTAGAGGTCGACTCCAATCGCCTCCTATGTTACGCCTCTATGACTATCCTATTCGTGTGGATCCGACGGTGAGGTTCCTGGGTCTGCTGCTCGATGAGCGCCTTACGTACCTTCCTCATATTATTCCCCTCAAAGCTAATTGCCGCCGTTCCTTGGATCTCTTACGGCACTTCACCTCCAAGACTTGGGGTGCGGACAGAAAAACCATGCTCCACCTTTACATCATGCTGGTACGAGCTAAACTAGACTATGGTTGTGCCATATATGGGCAGACCTTCCAGTTCTGCCACCGTCTTCTTGACCCCATTCAGACCGTAGGTCTGCGAATTGCCATGGGAGTGTTCCGTTCCGTTCCTCTCCGAGGGAAAGCCTGGAGGTGGAGGCCGGAGTGATGACCCTATCCCTGCGGAGGAAGCAGCTCATGTGCTCACTGTTCATCCATATTCAGGTTCCTACCATGTCGGACTTGACATCTATAATAGAGCGCGTCCGTCACAACCCTTCTTATTGTTAATTTGCTGGGGTTGCTGGTTACTTTCATCTTCGCTTTCCTCGACCTTCCTCAACGAGCGGTCATGCACTATTTTACCTCTACCCATTCAAAGTGGGTTTATCCGCCTCCTGCTTTCTGCCATGGGATCCAGTCTTTGAGTAAGTCGGAGGCACACCCGGTGCAGTTGAGGGATTCCTTTCAGTCTCGCGCGGAGGTCCATATAGCGGTTTACACCGATGGTTCAAAGACGGAGGGAGGGGTGGAAGCTTCAGCTGTTTCCGGACATCACTGTATCCCACACCCTTTCACCGTATTTATCTGTTTTTTTTTTCAGCTGAACTGATAGCGATGTCCATGGCGGTGAACAGGCACCATCACTCGTGGGGGTAACTATGCCATCTTTTCCGATTCTCGGAGCGCTCTTCAGGCTTTGCTTGACCGGTCAACCCGTAACCCTTTGGTCTCTGCCATTCAACAGTCCCTCTGCTTGTTACCTGCGCAGAACCACAACATTGAGTTATGTTGGGTTCCCTCCCATGTTGGTGTTGCTGGTAACGAACGGGCCGATAGGGAGGCCGAACAGGCGGCTACACACGTGGTGTCGTGTGCCCAATACCTTCCTCCTGCTGTGCGCCTGGGCCATTTCCCTGCTACAGATTTCTCAATCTCGTTGCGTCGGGGTTTCCTCTCTGGCTGGCAGTCATGTTGAGCGGAGGATGCTCATGGCGCCAAACTTGGGAACGTCAAACCCGTCCTTGGCCGGTGATCTTCATCTGGTAGGAGTCGCCGCCTCCTGGAGGTGGTCCTGGCTCCATTGCGTCTGGGTTATACCAATCTCACCCATGGATTTCTTATGTCGCGGGGGAGGGGGGTCCCCCGATCTGCCCATTTTGCTTCTCCAATTGTCCTCTCACAGTCTCAGTCTTTGTGGATTGCGTGGCCATCTCGACCATTAGAAGCAAGTTCTTCCCTGATGTGTCAACTATACCTCTTTAGCATCGCCTTCAGCACATCTTATCCGAATCATTTCACTTTCGTAGTGATCACGTTTTGCCTTCCTATTGAAACTGAACATCTTGCAAAAGATTTAACCATCTCAGCCTTGTTCCTATTTCGTTCAGTTAGGGATTTCCCCTGTCGTTAGTTTACTAACACGGTATAGCCGCATTCTTACGTGTTGTGGAGGTCCTTGTACATCCACTCAAAAAAATATATATATATATTATTTTTTGAATTAAAAAGAATAAAAGTTTTAGTACAAACAACTCTGGTACATTTTGAAATTGCATTTCAAAATTCTTGAATAAACTTTAATTTTTATTACACTAAACTCTCAAGAAAAAGCAAATGTATAGTTACAAGTTTTCATGGGAGGTAATTTGGTATTTTAAGATCTTTGAAATTTCAGCTCCTGCAGCTTCGGCAACCTCCAGCTAAAAATTAATTGCTAATTTATAATGATGGGTTAATAAAGAGACTCTAAATTAATAATTTATTAAAATTTTAAATAATTAACAATTTTTCAACGAATGCAAAGAAGAATACAAAATATATAAGGAATGTCTCTGGGAATAACAACACTTGTTCACAATAAATATCACAACAACCAATCAAAGTAATTATAATTTAAGGCGTTAAAATATACTAAAGTACGTATGAGATCATTGGGGAATGCGTGTAAATGCTTTGGGAAGAATTATGAAAACTACTTGCCAAAAAAAAACTTAAGATTTTTGAGAAGTTTTTGGTCATATATATAAAGGTCATAAATTTTTAGGGGTTCTAACGGCCTAAACCCACCCCCATCCCACCCCACACCTCAATGACGAAGTACAGAAACATTCCTGCATGAAATAGTTAAAGATCAATAAATAACTATAAAATTTATGTGGCATTATCTCTAAAAGTGTATATAAAATATATAATTATTTCACTCTATGCATGTTTCTCTCCGTGTACTGAAAACTTTGTAAAACTTTGCGATCAATTATAGTAAATAATCTCTTAAATCAAATGTTTATCACAAAGTCCTTAAAAACAAATGTAATATAATTGCGTAATGTTCTAATGTTATAAATATTTTCACACTATGGAATGAATGTTTTAAGACACAAGTCACATCATACCACTCGGTCAGCTCAAATCACACTTTGATCACAGTATTTTGTTCCTCAGCATAAGTAAATGGTTTTGGTTAGTTATGATTAAGTTGGAGGATACTATGAGCTTTTAGACACCAGTATAATATATCACAGTCAAAGGATCAAGACAAATAGCTACCTAAATTTTAACGTGATGCTGGTTTTATGAAAGAGAAAATGTTCCAGGCTGTAATGAATGGAAAGTGTGAGTATTGGGTTTATAAATTTCTCTTGAAATTAATTCACCTTAGGTAAACTAAATTTTATTATAAACTTCAACCTTTTCGGTCAAAGGGTAAGAAAAAGAAATTTTTGAAAAAAAAAAACTTTATTGAACGAATTCACTGAACCTTCATAGAAAATATATTGCTTATTAAAAAATAACTACTACAAAATATTGAAACATATGAAGGAATAGAATAGAAAAATGCACTTTCCTATCAGAAAATGAATTGAACAAGGCCGTAGTAGTCATGACTGGAAAACAGGATGATGTCATAATCCTTCGTTAGTATGATGATAAATCAGCAACTTTAACAAGTTCATTTGCAGATGTAGAAGAAAAAAATGGAAAAAATTATCAAAGATTTGTGTCCAAATTCCAAGCCCGGAAATCACAGAAATTTACAATAATAATAAAATGTGAGAAGTTTATCTGGCTTGTCAGTATCTTGCTCAGTATAGAATATTATTGAGACCATGAAAATGATCCCTTTATTTTTCCTATGATTGAACTTATTGCATGCAATAATGCAACTGCTGGCTGGAACACAGATGCGTATTGGAATGAATAAAAAATTAATAAAAAATGAATCAAATTCCCAAAAGAAATAACAAACAGAATCTGCGAACTACATTAAATAGACTTTGTATAGTTACCAGACCATCACCTTCAACTGTCACACGCCATGATACTACTTTACAAAGGGACTCCTCCTGCACATGATCACTGCAAAAAATTCGCTGATAGTATGCTTTAAATGTGAGAAACTGTGATTTAAAAAGAAATTTTTCTCATATATCAGTTTGTGAAAACTTAACCACATCATAGTGTCCAATGTAAGAAACACTTGATTCTGGAAATTATTTATTTATTTATTTTTGAAAAACTATATATTTTCTATTATGAATGTCCAATGAATGAGTTCAATAAAAGGTCTTCAAAAATTCCGACGATCTAAGGTGTAGTCTGTTCAGCTGAATAATCTTAGTGGTGTGTGTGTTAGGTGTAAGAAGAATTGATAAAATGATGAATGAACGTATTAGGGAGCAATGGCGTGACGAAAGGCGTGAATAGAAGAATAAATGAGAGGATATTAAGGTGGTCTGGTCATATGGAGAGGATGTATGATAGTCGGTTGATTAAGAGGGGTTATATATATAGAGGCGAGTGTGCTGGGAATCAACCGGCTGGGAGACAAAACAAAAAGTGGATTGAGTTAGTAAATGTCTGAAGGAAAAGAATGTGATTTGACACGAACAAGAAGAATGATGCCTAATAGAAGTGTGAAAAGGGTGGTTTTGTGAAGGGAAAAAATGGCTGTGGCATTAGCCCCAGGGATAAACCCCAAGATTGGCGGAATACTACAATGGGTGACTGTCACAATGTTGGGAAGTTTCAGGGCGGATTTTGCCCATGCCGGATTCGCACTTAAAGGTATGAGGTTTTGTGTGGCGAATCTGAAGAGAGTTTGAGAGGATTAGTAGAGAGATTTGGCAGTGTGTATAAAATAAGGTTTAAAAGTAAACGTGGATAAGAGTAAGGTTATGGTTGTGAGTGAGGATCCGACTCACTCCCACTTAAAGGTGTATGAGGTTTTGTGTTGCGAATCTGAAGAGATGAAGGATTAGTTAGCTAGAGACTTTGCATGTGTATAAAATAAGTTTAAAGTAAACGTGGATAAGAAGTAAGGTTTATGGTTGTGAGTGCGGATAGTCCTCAGTGAAGTTATGTTAGATACGTAGTGACACAGCTCGGAGCAGTGTCTGAGGTTTAAACTATTCAGGCCGATTGTTGTTGGAATGAGCAAGGAACGTGCCATAGTCAGTATATCTATGATGACAGGTGTAGTAGGTAAAGTTGTGTGATAGAGGAAGCGTGGCTGGTGCAATTAAATCGTTTGGTTAATGATAAAGGGACTAAGTCTTGAGGGCGGGCTAGGGTCTTATTCAGAGCGGTATGTTTTACCTGTGTTCGATGGTATCAGTAGTGAGATATGGTCTGGAATAAAAGTATAGATCCTAAAGTTCATATGTGTGTCAGATGGACTCCAATCTCTCTCTTTCAGGGGGACATAGCGAGGTGTGAGAAGAATTGAATAAAATGAAATAATGAACGTATGTAGAGAGTTGTTTGTGTGGAAGAAAGGGTAAATGACCAAGAATAAATTGAAAGTAGTGTTGCGATCCGGTGTGGATTTGGTCATGTGTTAAAGGATGAATGATAGTCGGTTGTTAAGCGTATGTATAGTGCGAATTGTGTTGGGAATCGACCGGCTGGAAGACCGCAAAAAAAGTGGATTGAGTCAGTAAAGGAATGTCTAGAAGAGAGAAATTGAGTTTTGGCAGAGCGCGATAATTAAAGGTGCGATGATAGATGTGCTGGCAACCTCAGACGAGACTTATTTGCCGGGGTTCTCTCTGATTTACATGGGCTATTGTGTTGTGCGTCCACCTGAGCGCCTCCCCGCGTCACGCCACGTCGGGCCTCATCGTCTCGGCACGTGGCCTCTACCGTCACGATCACGTCATCCTTGCTGTACCACGCTCACAGGTTGCGCCGTACGCGTGACTACACACTTCATGACTCCTTCTCACACTCCCCATATCTGCTTCTTGCCCACCACGATTCGATATGGGCCTTATCGATCTCATGCTTGCCTCCACTGTATAACCTCTATTAGACTACTCTCTCCCTTCCTTCCGGCAGCCTCCGCCCTCCAGCCCAGTCGCTACTCCCGCCCCCTGCACAAAGGGTGAACCCCTTCGATTGACGATTTACGCATATGTGAGGTCGTCGCCGGCTCCTCATGAAGCTCTAGGGTGGATTCTTCTGACTGCGACGCGAGGTTTTTCACTAATTAATGGTTACAGAGGGGCGCGTAAGGCTGGCTTTTTCTTTAGACTTTTTCAGTATTCGTGTTGACTGCTTTTTCTTTTCCAATATGCAGGACACGCACCTCTAGCCCCAGCTTGCGAAAAAGAGGAGAATAAAAAAGAAGAAGATGAAATATATATATAATATATATATATACGATATATAGTATATTATATATATATATATATAATATATAAGAATAAATATAGTTATATTATATATTATATATATTATATATATATTATAGATAATATAACTATATTATATATATATTATATATTTACTATAGATATATTATTCCACACAATATTAATAGCACTATATTATATATTATATATACCGATTAATCAATATATATAATAGCTATATTATATAAATATATAATATATATATATAAATATTATATAGTATATATACTATATATAATTAATAATATATATATATATTATTTATTATATATAACTATATATATATATATATATATATATAATTATATTATTATATATATTATATATTATATAATATATATATATATTATATATTATTTATAATTTATATCTATATTATATATAGATATATATATTTATTATACTATATTGTGTTATATACGTAGGAGAAAAAGGAGGTAAATGCAACAGTTTTGGAATGGAGGATGAATGAGACATACAGGAACAGGAACTCTTCTGGAAGTGGAAGCGACTGAAAGTGTTTAAGAATGAGACATAAGGGGCACACCGCCTGCTCTAGAATTAATGACATAGGATGGTGCTTTTGTAACTGATGAAACGGATTTGAGGCGAGGGGAGTGTGAAAGAACACTTCGAAAATCTGCACAATATTAACAGTATACAGATAGGGTTAGTGACATCGTCGTTTTTTGTTGGTTTTGTGATGGGCAAGAAGAATTAGGTATTGGCGATTGAGGTTACTTAGTAAGCAATAGTAATCGGTAGAGTGCAGAAAGTTGAAGAATGGTAAATCTGCAGGTATATAGATGAAAATTACTAGTGAAATATCCAGAGCGCGAGGCGAAGATGCGTTGATTGATATTGGATTTGGAAGCTGTGTAATAAAGCGTTCATGGAGGGTATATTCCAAGATCTCGAAGAGACTATGTAATAGTACCCTTATATAAGGTAAGGGAGAAATGGGAACATGTAGAAACATTTATTAGGCAATAGTCTTATTGAGTGTTGTAGGTTAAGGTATATGCGTGCATATTTTGTCGAACACGTGCGGTCGCAGTGACTGAAGACTGATTGGGTTTGAAGAACAAGTCTGCGTTTAGGAAGGCGTAGATGGATGTGTGGTATCATAATCTTGTACATTTGAAACAAATGATTGAGAAAATAAGGAAGAAGAAGAATAAAATTATATTTAGGTTTATATGGATTGTAAAAGAGGCGTCATGATAGAGTTAATAAGAAGCTGTATGGCACGTATATAGTGATATTATGGTGTCTGTGGGGTAGCTCTGAAATGAATCAAAAGTAGTATGACGATATAGTGAAGCGTGTGTAGAATAAATGGTGTCGATGGTGATTGTTTAGGATGTGATGAGCGAAGTGAGACAGGGCTTGTGTTCATGTCTCCTTGGTTATTCAATTTGTATATGGATCGGGGTTTATGAAAGTATTAGAGGTGGGATGGCAGGAAATGGTGTTAGAATGATGGAGAATGGAGATGAGTGGAGGGTGGCCCTACTTCCTATTTATATGCGATGATTTAGGTTCTGGGTTGGCGAATCTGAAGGAGAGTTATGACGATTCTTTCGCAAAGAGTAATCATATCTCTTTACATTTATACTTGTATTTGATATTTACCCAATAGCACCTCCTATTCATACTTTCAGAAAGAATGTTATCTCATTCTATTTTTACAGGTGCTCAGGAGGGGTCTGAAAGTAAACGGAGATAAGAGTAAGAGTTATGGTTGTGAGTGAGGACCAGTCCTCAGTGTGAGATATTGTAGAGGGGTGAGCGCTGGAGCAAGTTGTCTGAGTTTAAATATTTAGCAATGTTTGAATTGAGCAAGGGCAGACGCGATGACTGCAGAGTGTAGTAGGCAATAAGTTTGAATGGCCGGAAGGTTCTGGTGCCAATTAAATCTGTTTGGTGAACTGTAAAGGACTAAGTCTTTGAGTGCGCTACGAGTCTTACATCCTGAGCTATTGCTTAACCTGTGTTAAACTCTGCATATGTTATTAGTGAGACCTATGGTTGGAATAAGAAGTATAGATCTAAAGTTCAATGTGTCAGATGGACAATCTTAGGCACATGCTAGATGTTGAGAGAAATAATAAAATGAGGAATGAAACGTATAGAGAGTTGTGTGGTGCTGAAGAAAGGTGTGAACCCTGGAGAGAATAAATGAAAGTATGTTGAGATGTTTGGTCATGTGGAGAGAATCAATGATAGTCGGTTGGTTAAGCGGAATGTATAGTGGTGTGTGTGCTGCAAACCGACCGGCTGGGAGACCGAAGAGAAAATGAATTGAGTCAGTAAACGAATGTCTTGAGGAGAGAAATGTGAGTTGTAGAGGCGAGAAGAATAAGTGTATATAAAGGAGGTAAATTGGCGGATGGTCGAGGGTGGTTATGTTGTAGGCCAAACCTGGCAAGGTATGAACCCTTACACTGACGATCTATCACTAGTGAGGGTCCATCGCTGGTCCCATGAATCTTAGCGCGGAATGTAAGATCTTTCTGACTTGCGATTGTGAGTTCCACTAGTAATAATCGTACTGAGGGCGCCGTAAGGCGGGCCATCTTTCTTTTACGACTGTATGTCATGTTCTTCCACTCACTTGCTTTCTCCTTTCCGATGCTCCGTCCACGCACCTTACTCACCATCTTGGGAAATAGAAGGAAAAGATTAAGAAGTAACTATATATATTAATATATATATACTATATTATATATATATATACTATATATATTATATAGTACTATATATATATATATATATATTTTAACTTACGTATAAAATTAATTTTAATATATATATATATAAATATAATATTATACACGTATATATATATATATATAATATATAATATATATATATTTATATATATATGATATATCTAGTATATATTTATATATATATATATATAATATATATATATATTATATTTAATATATATATATATATACCCTTACATATTAATATATACGGTATATATATTTATATATATAATTATATATATATAATATATGATATATATTATATATTATATTATCTATATATACTATATAATATACGCATATATCATAATATATTATTATATATATAATAATATATATATATATATATATACACGGTATATACTATATATTATATATATGATTATAATATATAATACAATATATATATTATATAATATATACTATAATATAATATATATAATTATATCAATATATATATTATATATATAATATAATATATATATATATATATATAATATATTAGAAATAGAATTGCTATGAAAAAAAACGCTTTTTAAAGCTAGAAAGACATTTGCATAAAGTGCTCCCAATAAACAAGGCTTTCAAATACAAAAAAAAATAAATAAATAAATAAATATCTTCAACCTTTCGATGTATGACTTCCTGTTGCACCTTTCGACAGCAAGCACCGTTCCAATTAATCAATGGTTCATTATATTAATATACTATTATAATAATATATATATATATATATATATATATATATTATTATAGTATTATATAGTATTATATATGTTATAGTAAATTATATTATATATATATATATATATATATATATATATATATATATATATATAGTATATAATCATGAGAATAATATATAATAAATTAATTATTATACCAGAGAGGAAAAAACAACATAAAAATATGCCTTATAGAACTATATAAAGAAACAGTTTGTATGTTTCTCGTCCTATGGCTTATAAGATTCATCTCTAATTAAATTTAAATAATTTTGCATTCCTACAAAAATGATATAAAAAAATAATCTAATGGACGGATTAACTACTATATATATATGATATATTATATATATATATATACAATATATAGTCTACTTAAAATATATAGTATATGGATATTATCATGGTATATTACTATATTTATACTGTATATATATATAGAATATATAGATAAACAAATAATTTGATTTATATTATATATTTATATATATATATATATATATATTATATATATATATATATATATATATATATATATACCGTAATATATATATATATATATATTAATATATAAAATAATTGCTCCTATATCTTATTAAAAGAACAAATATAGTAAAAATTATATAACTAATGAATTATATATACTAATATATTATATATATACATACATATATATTATACCATTATCTGGCTCACTCTATGAATGCAAATGTAGGATTGTGTTACCCGTACAAACTATTGTAACACCGTCATGAAAGGTGGACGTTCATTACCCTCAGTAGTTAGATACAGAAAATTGCATTATAATAATTATTATACTATATAGGGTTATATATATATATATACTATATATATATATATATTATATATATATCATTTAATATATCCATATATAATATATATAATTATATATTAATATATATATATATATATTTAATAATATATACTATATACTAATATATATATTATATTTATATATTATATATATATATGATAAGTATGAACTCACATATATATATATTATAGTATTATTCAAGTATAGGAATAGACATATATCTGTATGGGAGTGAGTATTAAACAACAAAAATTTATATTTCATATATATATATATATATATATATATATATAATATATATATAAACCAACTAGATGGCTAACAACAAAGAGAACGACTGCATCTCCCTTAAAATCCTCTAACACATTACTTACTCCAGATAGAAGAGAACTAAACATTCACCTCGCAGTTTTTCTGTCAAATAATAGACTCCCGCTCTGAATAAACAACCTATCATTCTACGTTTGACTTTTGATACACGTATGACATCTAACTCCCACATCAACAATATTACATCTAGAGCCACACAAATTAAAAGCATTGAAAGCATTAACAAGAACTAACTTTAGCCAACTTAAAGAGATTCCTCACAATAACATATAGACAGTATCTCCGTCCCTTTTTAAACTACGCATCACCTGCCTAGGCTCCCGCAATATCACAATCCAATACTCAAAAATTAGAAATTGTACTGAATAAAGGCCTTACGAGTGATAACTGGCTGCCTTCCCTTCCACACCTGTCCACACCACCACCTAATTACTGAAACAAAAATCCTTCCTATAAAAGCCCATCTGACATGATAGGATGTCAATTTTAGGGTAAATCTCTCTTAATAGATCATTCCCTTCACCAAACATTGCAACTACCCCCTGAACCCTTGCAACAACCCCCTGAATCCAGGGAAAAAATCACACCAGCATTATACCAGTCTAACATATTAAACACACTCAACTCCATTATTAAAAACATTCATACTCTATTGACCCAAATAAAACCATTCTTTAAGCACTTTGATCCGAAATATCCCATACGGAACAAACTCTGTTCAACCAAACACGAGTAATGCGGTCACGTTTCAGCTCTGAGCACCACCCCTCTCCCCTCCCTTCGATAATACTCCCTCCCCCCACTGTCAAAGATATCCCTCCCAAACAAACGATGACACTACCCCATCTTTTGTTAGATTGCCATGATATAGCGAACATCAGACACAATTCAGAACACCAGTTTTAATTGATCTCTGGGCCTGACCTACAATGGTGGTGGAATATCTCGGGTTCTCCAACAACTTCTCGTAGGAGGTGAACGGGCTTCTCGTAGGAGGTGAACGGGGAGGCAACAAAGTAAGATTTTTCTAATATTAGTTATTCAAATGTTACAAAATATTTTTTCACTTAGAAGAACCACAAACACATTAATGAAAAGTACTGTAAGTATCGATGGTTGCGGCTTCCTGATCCAAAATGCTTGACAGGGTTCGGTTGAGTCTCCTAATGGAGGGGAATAAACCTCTCTGAGGGGAACTGAAGTGAGCCTCTATCTCGGCCAGGCTCTTTCCCTTTGTTTCCGGTACGAGGAAAAACATGGATGCACCGCCGACCAGGCAGACCGACGCATAAACCAGACAAATACCAATAATGCCCACACTTGACTCCAAACTACAAAAGAAATAAAATAATATATATATATATATATATTATATATATATAACTACTATATATATATATATTATTATATATACTATATAATATATAAAAATATATATATATATATATATATATATATATATATATATATATATATATAATATATATTATATATATATTATATATATATATACACATGTTATATATTATTATATTATTATTATATTATTATTATTATTATTATTATATTATTATTATTATTATTATTTTATATTATTATTATTATTATTTTATTAATTATATTATTATTACTCTTCCTCTCCAAGACTGGGGGTAAGGTGCGTGACATGCATCGGAAAAGAAAAGTAGTAAAAGTATATGACACAAGTCGAAAAGAAGGCCCAGCCTTACCGCCCCATCTATACATATTAGTGAGAACTCGTCGCAGTCAGAAAATCCACCCTAGAGCTTCACGGGACCGCGATGGATCCTCACTATGGCATATCGTCAAGTGTAGGGTTCATACCCTGGCCCAGGTTGGCCACAACCATACCCCCTCACAAAACTCCGCCATTCACTCCTATTATGCACCTTTTCTCTCTCTTTTGCCAAACTCGCAATTCTCTCCTTCAGACATTCCTTTACTGACTCAATTCCATTTTTCTCCGGTCTCCCAGCAGGTCAATTCCCAGCACACTCACCCCTATACATCCGCTTTACCAACCGACTATCATTCATCCTTCCCATATGACCAAAACACGTTAATACATCTACTTTATTCTCTCATTTACGTCTTTCTTCACACCATACAACTCCCTAACATGTTCATCAATTCTTCTCAAAACTAACACGCCCCTAAGATTGTTCATCTGAACAGATTGTACCTTAGATCTATACCTCTTATTCTTATTAATATTCCTATGTGGGGGGGGGGGAGGAGAATGAATTTCCACAACGTACGTTCTGCTTGTTGTAAGAGCCGAAGAAAAGGACAGTGATGGCTGGGTTTCGGTCCCGCTATCACTTATGCCCTAAGAATGTTCATGCAAACCTCGAATTTCTGGTGAATGTTTGCGAACCCCACCCCCAGTTCTTGGGAAAAAGGGGTGGTTGATGATGATATGTTTGAAAAATTGGGGTTACATATATATATATGAAGGAAGTAAATATGGGAAGAGGGGAAAGGAAAGAAAAGAAAGGGAGAGTAAGATTAGGAAAAAAGACAAGTTGTAAAAATAAGGCTGATAAAAAATTAGACTAAAGGTACGAGCTATTAAAGCAAAAAAAAAAAACATTCCAATTGCTTGTGGAATTGATCCTCAAACTGTTAAACTCGGGACTCCAACTTAAAATGTAAGACTCTTTCTCAAACAAGAGTCGTGACCTCAATCATAAAATTTTTGACTTGACCGACACTTCGAGTCTGATTCTGACTCAAGTTCGGCTCCAAGACTCTCACAAAGTTTCTGATTGTAAAATAAAAGAATAGCTACCTGAAATACGTCTTGGTTACCACAAAAGCGAGTAACCAGTTTAAGAAGGACACCAAGGCAGAAGCTTTATCTCTAGAGTCCAGAGGGAAAAGTTCCCCCATCAATACCCATGTTAATGGTCCGATACCCAGTGAATACGAACTAACGTACACCATTGTAGCCAAAACTGCTACCCACGTTCCTCCTGTTAAAAGAAAAAATAAAATACATTAATGACAGATGAAGTGGATAAATATTATGAATATTACTGAACAAACTTAAAGTAAAATTTTATTAAATATATATATATATATATATATATATATATATATATATATATATATATATATATATATATTTATATATATATATATATTATAATATATAATTATATTTTAATATATATTATAAATATATATATATATATATATATATATATATATATATATATATATATATATATATATATATATAGGATGATTGGAATTATATAAGGAGGAAAAAAGAAATACTATGTGGCGTCTGGGGCTGGAGGCTGCTAGCCTCACCGACGACTCCTAAGCAGCCTCCAGGAAGAAACGCCACTTCATCGTGACAACGCTCACTCACTCTCTTCAACATCGATTAATATTCTTCAATTGAAGGTGGTTATTCAAGACCAGAACATAACCCCTTCAAATTGGTGACCATCCGGAGTGACATGTGCCACTGTAGTGGCACAACGAACACCAACAAGCAACCATGAAATAGGATTCAACACCATTCAACACCAGAATTTAACTCCTTCAACTAAAAGGTGCATACGTAGGAGAAAACAAGAGGTAAATGAACAGTTTGGAAGGAGGATGAATGAGGACATACAAGGGAAAGGAAGCTCTTCTGGAAAGAAGCGCGAAAGAGTTAAGAATGAGAATAAGGGGAATCTGCTTAGAATAATGAATAGGGATGGTGCTTTTGTAACTGATGAAATGGATGTGAGGGGAGTGTGGAAAGAACACTTCGAAAATCTGCACAATATTAACAGTAATGATGAGGTGTTAGTGAATGTGTGTGGGTTTGATGGTACAAGAAGGAATAGGTATTTTGGGGATGAGGTTATTAGTAAGGAGGAGGTAATGGGTAGAGTGAGAAAGTTGAAGAATGGTAAATCTGCAGGTATAGATGAAATTACTGGTGAAATGATCAAGAGCGGAGGCGAGATGGTGTTGATTGGATTGGAAGTTGTTGTAATAAAGCGTTTATGGAGGGTTTATGAGTTCCAAGGGATTGGAGAGGAGAAAGCGGTAATAGTACCCTTGTATAAGGGTAGGAGAAAAGGGGAACTGTAGAAAATATTCTAGGGGAATAAGTTTATTGAGTGTTGTAGGGAAGTATATGCTGGGCATTTTGATCGAAAGAGTGCGTCGAGTGACTGAAGGACTGATTGGTGAAGACAAGGGTGCTTTTTAGGAGTGGTAGAGGAGTGATAGATCACATCTTTACGATTAAACAATGATTGAGAAAAATGAGCGAGGAAGAAGAAATAAATTTATTTAGGTTTTATGGATTTGCAACAGGCGTATGAGAGAGTTAATAGGGAAGCCTATTATGGCAGTATTATGATATATGGTGTTGGGGGATGGTAGGCTTCTGAATGGAATCAAAGTATGTATGACGATAGTGAAGCGTGATTAAGAATAAATGTGTCAATGGTGATTGGTTTAGGATTAATAGCGGAGTGAGACAGGGTTTTGTTATGTCTCCTTGGTTTATGTCACATTTTGTAATAGGATGGGGTTATGAAGAATTCGAGGTGGGGATGGCAGGAAATGGTTGTTAAATGCATGGAGATGGAGATGAGTGGAGGGTGCGCTACCTTATTATATGCGGATGATTGGTTCTGTGTGGCGAATCTGAAGAGAGCTTTAATGAGGATTGGTAGAGAGATTTGGCAGGGTAAGTAAAAGGAGGGGTTTGTGAAATAAAGTGATAAGGTGAGTAAGGTTATGGTTGTGAGTGAGGGACAGTCCTCAGTGTGTAGTTTGTTAGATAGTGAGCAGCTGGAGCAAGTGTTCTGAGTTTAATATTTAGGGTATGTGTTTGGCTGAGAAGGGAACGGATGATGCAGAGTGTAGTAGGAAGTGTGAATGCAGGAGGTTGCTGTGCAATTAATCGTTGGTGATGGTAAAGGACTTAGTCTTGTGAGTGCGACTAGGGTCTTACATGAGGGTAAGTTGTTACCATGTTAATGTATTTGGTAGTGAACTATGGTCTGGGATAAGAAGTATAGATCTAAAGTTCAATGTGTTTCAGATGGACAATCTTAGGAGCATGCTAGAGTGTGAAGAGACATTTATAAAATGAGGACAAATGAACGTATACAGAAGTTGTGTGTGTTGAAGAAAGTGGGTAAAATGAAGAGAATAAATGAAAGTATGTGAGATGGTTTGGTCTGTGGAAGGAATGAATGATAGTCGGTTGGTTAAGCGGATGTATATGCGTGAGTGTGTTTGGGAAACGACCGGTGGGAGACACGAAGAGAAAGTTGGATACGAGTCGGTGAACGAATGTCTGAGGAGAGAAATGTGAGTTTGGCAGAGGCGAGAATAAAGGTGACATGATAGGAGAGAATGGCGGAGTTTTGTATGGGGGCATGGTTGTGGCCACCTGGCGCCGGGATGAACCCTTACATTGCCGATTACATAGTGAGGGGCCCGTCGCGTCCCAATGAAGCTGTAGCGGTGGATTTTTCTGTCGTGGACGAGTTTTCACTATTATGGTACAGAGGGCGGTTAAGGCTGGGCTTTCTTTTCGAAATTTGTCTACTCTCTTACTGCTTTTCTTTTCTGATGCTATGTAGCGACCTTACACCCAGTCTTGGGAAGAAGAGGTAGGAAAAAGAAGAAAGGAAGAAAGAAAGATATATATATATATATATATATATATATATATATATATAAATATATATATATATATTATAATATATATATATATATAATATATATTAATATATATATATATATTATATATATATATATATATATATATATATAATCATCCACCTTCTTTCCCTAAGACTGGGGGTAAGGTGCGGTGATATGATGCCACCAGAAACAGAAGTAGTAGAAGAATATGATACAAGTCGAAAAGAAAGCCAGCCTATATCGCCCCCTTTTATACCTTTTAGTAAGAACTTGTCGCAGTTAAGAAAATCCACCCTACAGCTTCACGGGACCGCGACGGACCCTCACATTGGCATCTCGTCAATGTGGTTCATCCCTTGGCCGCAAGTCGGCACACCAACCTATTACAAAACCCCACTATTCATCCTATTTATGCACCTTTCTTCTCACGCCTCTGCCAAATCACATTTCTCTCCTCCAGGATTCCTTTACTAACTCAATCCACTTTTTTCTTCGCTTCAAGCCGGTCTATTCCCAAGCACATCACCACTATACATTTCACTTAACCAACCGACTTATCATCCATCCTTTCCACATGACCTAATCCATCTCAAGGTACTTTCATTTATTTTCTCTCATTTACCCCCTTTCTTCCACACCAACACAAAAATTCCCTAATACCGTTCCAATTCCTCATTTATCAATCTTCTCAACCTAACACGCCCTAAGATTGTTCCATCTGAACACACTGAACTTTAGATCTCATACCTCTCTTCCAGACCATGCCTGCACTACTATGCATTAAACACAGGCAACAACATCCCTCTGTTAGAACCCTAGCACACTCAAGACTTTGTCCCTTTATATCCACACCAACGATTTAATTGCACCAGCCACCTTCCTGCCATTTACAAACTTTATATATATATTATATATATATATATATATATATATATATTATATATATATTATATATATATAATTATATTATATATATATATATATTATATATAATTATATATATATATTTTATATTATATATATATAATATATATATATATTATATATATATATCTTTCTTCTTTCTTTCTTTATCTACCTTTTTTCCCCAAGATTGGGAGTAAGGTGCGTTACTACAAGCATCGGAAAAGAAAAGCAGTAGAAGAACATGACAAATGTCGAAAAGAAAGGCCCAGCCTACCGCCCCCTACCTGTACCATTAATTAGTTAAGAGCTTCGTCGCAATCAGAAAATCCACCTAGAGCTTCATGGGACCGCGACGGATCCACACTATTAAGGCGTCAAGTGTAGGGTTCATCCCCTGGCCAGGTTGGGCCCACAACCAACCCCCTTACAACACCCCAACCATTCCTCCTATCATGCACCTTTTCTTTCTCGCCTCTGCCAAAACTCACATTTCTCTCCACCAGACATTCCTTTTCTGACTAATTCCACTTTTTCTTCGGTCTCCCAACCGGATCCCGTTCCCAACACACTCACCACTATACATCGGCTTAACCAACCGATTATCATTCACTCCTTTCCACATGACCAAACCATCTCAAACATACTTTCATTTATTCTCTCTTTTACCCCTTTCTTCACACCACACACCTCTAAATGTTCAATTCCTCATTTTATTCATATTCTTCTCACACCTTAGCACGCCCCCTAAGATTGTCCATCTGAACATTGAACTTAGATCTATACTTCTTATTTCCACAGACCATAGTCTCGTACTATCAATAACACAGGTTAACCAACATACCCTCATGCAAGACCCTAGCGCACTCCAGACTTAGTCCTTTTACATCACCAACGATTTAATTGCACCAGCCACCTTCCTACCATCACAACTTTCCTATACACTACTCTGCATCATCCGTTCCCTTCTCATCCCACACATACCCCAAATATTTAAACTCCGACACTTGTTCAAGCTCCTCACCATCTAACATAACGTCACCACTGAGGGCTATCCTCACTCACAACCCTATAACCTTACTCTTATCTAGTTTACTTTCAGCCCCTCCTTTACATACCTGCCAATCTCTCTATCATGCTTCTCCAAACTCTCTTCAGATTCACCACACAGAACCAATCATTCGCATATAATAATTAGGGCACCCTCCACTCATCTCCATTCTCATCATTCTAACACCATTTTTCCTGCCACCCCACACCTCTAATTCTTTCATAACCACCATCCTTATACAAATTGTATAACCAAGGAGACATAACACATCCCTGCCTCACTCCGCTATTAATACTAAACCAATCACCTTTGACACCATTTATTCTCACCACACGCCTCACTATCCTCATACATACTTTTGATTCCATTCAGAAGCCTACCACCAACACCATATATCACTAACACCTGCCATAGAGCTTCCCTATTAATCCTATCATACGCCTGTTGCAAATCCATAAAACCTAAATACAATTTAATCTCTTTCTCCTTCATTTTCTCAATCATTTGTTTTCAATGTAAAGATTTGATTCACACATCCTCTACCACTCCTAAACGCACCTTTGTTCTTCACCAATCAGTCCTTCAGTCCTCGACGTACTCTTTCGACCAAAATACCAGCATATTATCTTCCCTACAACACTCAATAAATTAATTCCCCTATAATTCATACAGTTACCCTTATCTCCCTTACCCTTATATAAGGGTACTATTACTGCTCTCCTCCAATCCCTTGGAACTATACCATCCATAAACGCTTTATTACACAACCTCCAAATCCAATCAATCACCTTCTCGCCTCCGTTCTGATCTTCACCAGTAATTTCATCATAATACCTGCAGATTTACCATTTTTCAACTTTCTCACTCTACCCATTACCTCCTCCTTGCTAATAACCTCATCCCCAAAATACCTATACCTTCTTGCACATCAAACCCACACCACATTCCACTGTCACCTCTCATTACGCCAATTTATGCAAGATTTTCGAAGTGTTCTGATTCCACACTCCTCACATCCTTTCATTCAGTTACAAAAGCACCATCCCTATTCATTATTCTAAGCAGGTTCCCCTTATTCTCATTCTTAACCTTTCAGCAATTATGGGATGAGAAAACCGGGTGCTTTAAAAACTACGCTTGAAGCGTTCTTTTTTGGGGACGTGGATGGCCTAGTGGTTAGAGCATCCGGTTATGTTAACACTTGCGACGCTGGTGTCAATGTTTCGAATCCACTGATTGGAGAGTAAATCTCCTGTCACTCATTCATTTTAAAATGGATATATAGATATTATTATATATATTAATATATATTTATATATATAGATATTATATATTATATTATATTATATATATATATATTAATATATATATATATATATATATATATATATTATATATATTATATATATATATATATATATATATATATATATATATATATATATATATATAAAGAATACTGAACTATGAAAATAACTTGCTTACCCTCACGAATGGGAACAATTCCTTCACAAACAGCAACGGAAACCAAAGAAGCTCCCATGACCGTTACAGAAAGCAAGAGAAGTTTCCTTCTTCCCCACGAATCTACAAAGATCATTGCACCCATGGTTGCAAAAACCTATCAAAATAATAATAATAATAATAATAATATAATAATAATAATAATAATAATAATAATAATAATAATAATAATCTAAATTTATTATCAAGTTACATTGCAATGAGCAAGAGCTTAGTTCTTTAATACCATTTTGTATCTTCCTTACTATACAAATATCTTCCCTTGGTTTTTTTTAAAAAAAACTAAAATAGGTATAACTTTTTAGCAATTTGTACTTAATAATTATGCACAAACATACAAATTAAATGAAGAAGATTATAAAACTATTAACAATTTTAAACAAGAACATGGGAATGTTTGCCATTTTTTTTAGCACTAGCATTAAACTGGATTAAAATAAATACATGAATAAATGCATGAATAAAATAAATACATGAAGCTATAAAACAAAGTTGTATGATAATTACCTGAACAAGACAAACGGCTACATTAGACCAGTACTCGCTAGCCGATGGAACTGCTTCCCTAATGAAAATTGAGCAATATGTGATAATAGCGTTGTATCCTGAAAATCTGTTAACGATAGTAACAAGGGTTACAACCATAAGTGGAAGAAGACTTCTTTTCTCCAAGAACAAAGACTTCCATGGAATACTCTTGTTTCTGTGCAATAGGGAGAAAGAGTATATTGAATCGTTTGAAGAAAAAAACTTTAAATAAACAATACAATTTAAGAATTGCTAAAAGATTCATAGGCGCATATACTTTACTTATGCAAGTAATATTACCAAAAATGTATATTTATTTGACTCATCTGGTAAATGATTTTAAAAACAAAATGAATTTAAATATATTCAATAAATTTACAGGAATTATAAAGATATAAAATAAGACCTAGAAACTTTTTCCGCAATGGTTAAGACCTGTTGCAATTCCTCTTCGATTCCCCAACCTTTTCTCCTGAGTTTCCTAAGTGAACTCCTCGCTTCTTCCTCTTTTCCTTGAAGAGCGAGCCAAGAGGGAGAATTTGGGATGCAAAAACTAGGGACAAAATAAGCAACAACGAACACTGCACCCAAAATTGCTAAGCCTTTCCAATCCAAGAATGTGCCTAAAAGAAAAAAATATTTATAAAGTCAACATCACTTTGAGTGTGAACAAAAGAATTAATCAAAATACTGCTTGGTTCGATTTATTTAATGACATGTCATTTGTCATTTCCATTTGAACAGACTGCACCTTAGATCTACACCACTTATTACACACCATAGGTTCGCTGTGTTAATGACCGACAATAAAACTAATCATGATGTTGAATATGTGTGGGTAGATATCCTTATGCACAATAAATCGCAAAGAATAGTGGCATATATATGAACATGACCAGAGTCAAGAATTAGAGGAGGAAATGATGAAAGAAATCAAGGCAGAATGCCATAATCAAGAAAATGGTATAGTCATAATGGGAGATTTTAATTTCCCTGACATTCAATGTGATTCCTTGTCCAAGATAAATCACAGAAGTTTCATATTTATAAATTGTATATTAGCCAACTTTTTGAGCCAGATGGTCCATGAACCTATCAGACAATTAAGTATATTATTAACAAATGAAGAAAGCATAGTGGATGAGGTCAGAGTTGAGGAAAATTTAGGGATTAGTGATTATAATATAATTAGATTTAACATGAATGTGATATTTGGGTCAAAACTGCAAGTCAATAAGGAAAAGTAATTGGATTTTGAAAACGGAGATTATAGCAAATTTCGAAACATAATTAATATAACTGACTGAAATAAAGAGTTTATAGACCAAGATTGTTTCGTCATGTGGGAATGATTCAAGCAAATTTTGACGAATATTCAGGCAGTATGTTTTAAAGATACTCATTATGGTGGCCAAAACAAAACACCTAGTTGGTAAGAAGAGCAAGATTAGAAAGTTAATCAAAGAAAAGAGTAGTTATTTTTATATGATTGTTTTTATGTTTTTCTCGTAGATGTGGTGTGCTGTGTGAAGAAGATGGAAGAAAATGATGTCTGGTGTTTTGTCCTTTCCTTGGGATGGTAGTGCGCAGATGAAGATTGGCTGATCTAGAAGTACAGGGGAATGCCCGCCGTCCCAACATTAAATGTTTGTGACTAGATGCATGTGTCTTAGTGGGAGTGAATACAAATGTGTTCATTAGCACTAATTCCCTTCCTTTTATCATTTCTGCAGTTATGCCTTTTTCTCTCATTTAATTTTTATTTTAGTAAGTCAACTTCTCTGCAGCTGATTTCACCTCTTGACCTTGTTGGCTTATTCATTGATTGCCAGTTATAACATAAGTATTGTAAGTATAATTCTCTCTCTGCAACATTTACTTCAATTTACCAGCTTGTAAATTCAGGTCAAAGGTGCACTGATCTGGTATTGATCTCAGTGATGATGAGTTTAGGTCATTCATTAGCTTGATGATGTTTACCCGTAAAGTAAAGTCAAGTCAAGTCATTGATTTCTTGTAAATATATAAAACGTAAAACAATAGGTACAGTGTTGGTACCTAAAGCAAGAAGTATTGTTTATTTTCTACATTGCATCTTTAAGTGCTAGCTTCCTGAAGTCACATGGACAGAACATAAGGGTGAGTTGATAGTGTGTGTGCTTTACCTTGTTTTTGTTACCATTGGGTTAATTCTCATTATATATTCAAGGGTAGTAGTAGTAGTAGTAGGGAGGAAGATTTAGAAAATTAGAAAAAATTAGAAACCAGTTAACCAGTCAATAAGGAAGGCAAAGAGAGTGTCGGAAATTAATTTGGCAAGAAATAGCAATAAGTACCAGAAAATGATTTTGTTTTTATAAATTTAAAAGTAAAAACAGGATAATTGGGCCAATTAAAATTGATAAAAATTTAATGTAAAGGTAAGGAATTGGTTAAACATTTTCAATGCTTATTTTGCATCAGTGTTTACTAAGGAAAAATTGGAAAATCGTTTTGAGACTAATAGTTTCGGTATGCATATAATAAAGAGGCTTAGAGAATTTGAATTTGAGGTAAAAGAAATTCAATCTTTACTGGACCACATTGACCCTAGTTAAGCTGCTGGTCCTGCTGGTATTTATGGTAGAACTCTAAAGGAAGGTAGTAGCAGCGTTGCAAAGGTACTTATTTAATTTTAAACGATCTATAACATTTGATGAGGTACCAGAGGACTGGAAAACAGCAACCATTGTGACTATTTATAAGAAAGGTAGTAAGGAAGATTTGAGAAATAATAGACCAGCTAGCTTAACATCTCTGGTGGTAAAAGTTTTGGAAAAAATACTGAAAGGTCATATAGAAAAACATTTAGAAGATAGAAAAAGTAGGTCGTCTCAGACAAAAATTTTAGAATTTATGGAATACATTACTGGCTGCAATGACAGAGGAGATCCAGTTGATGTAATATATTTAGATTTCTGCAAAGCTTTTGATAAGGAACCCAACATAAGGCTGATGCAAAAGCTATCACAAAGTGGTATAGGTGGAGTGGTAAATGGTTGGATTAAAGATTTATTGAGAAATAGAAGGCAGTGTGTACTATTGAATGAAAATAAGTCATCATGGGAAATAGTAAAGAGTGGGTTTCATAAGGTTCAGAACTGGGGCCACTATCGCTCTTTATATATATAAATGATTTAAACCAGGGATTTAAATGTAAGGTTCTTAAGTTTGTAAATGACACCAAATTGGCTACCTCTGTAAGGAATAATGATAGATGTATAAAAATTCAAAATTATCTTAGATGATAAACTTCTTGGATGGGCAGATAAGTGGCAAATGAATTTTAATAGTAAAAAGCGTAGGATTCTTCGTGAAGGTTACTTGAATAAAAAAATTAACAATGATATAAATGGAGATTGACTTGAGTTCTGAAAAGAGATCTGAGTGAGCTTATAAGTAGTAATTTGAAAGTGACTAATTAGCGTGTAGAAGCAAGGAATTGAGATAATAAGATGTTAGGTATACTAAATTGCAATGTCGTTTACAAAAGCAAGGAGGTTGTAAATAATCTGTATAATAGCTGTCCTAGGACCAGTATTGGAGTATTGTGCACAAGTTTATGCTCCTTATTCAAGAAAAAACAGATATACTGGAGAGTGCAACGTAGAGCAACAAGGATGATTTCTGGCTTTGAGGGTAAGAGCTATGAGAGTCTGAAGAAGTTAGGAAATGTTTTCTGTAGAAAGGTGATTTCTTAGAAGGGACATGATACAAGTCTACAAAATATTTACATCTCTTGATAATACCGAGACCAACAAATTCCATATAGCAGATTATGAAATGAAAACCAGGGAGACAGTAAGAAAATTAGGAAGAAAACATGCAATCTTGATGTATGAAAACTAATTCAGTAATAGGGTTGTTAATTTTTGGAATAGTATGACCCAGGAGGTTGTTGGTTGTGACTCACATGCAGCATTTGAGAGAGAATCGGATAAGTACAGTATATGGATGGTATGGTTATCATATGGCATTATCATATACTGACAAGTCTTAGGGTGCGGTTAGGTTTTACATATTGTATGGGTTTGGTGATTGTATATTGGTTTGACTGGGACAGTCTCGATAGGTCCATGTGGCTTCTTACTTTCCCAATATTTTTCATGTTTCTATGTTTTCTAAAAAAATAAATGCAAAACTAGCGAGTATGTTTAACAATATTTATATTAATAGATGCTTTCATATGTATGACCCTAAAATTAATTTAAGGTATCTATGCAGAATGTAGCTATTCCATTCTGCACCTATCACAGATTACAATAACTGCGTCATATCCCAAATGACAATAGTGTTTTTTTCTATATCTTCCCAATATTTCCCTACATATTGGGAGTGGGATGCGAATATACACCAGAAACAATAGTTTAGTAGAAGAACATGATGTAAATTAAAAAAAATGAAAAAAGGAAAGAAAGAAGTGCGAGCCCGTCGCAGCTAAAAAATCCACCCTAGATAGTATTTCTGACCCTACAATGTCAGTGAAATTATGTAGAACTGAAAATAATAAAAACTTGCAATTTAAAGAACAAATTATAGTCAACATATTCTTAATATTGAATGTTTACCAAAAAAAGCTGCGATGAACATTCCAAAATTGACACCAAGAATAATTATGCAACTCAGAACTCCTCTTAATGACGGATGAGCAACTTCACTTATGTAAATAGGAATTGCAGCTGATACTGCACCAATTGAAAATCCGCACACAAATCTATAATAATAAAAATAAAAAATATATATGTCATGATGATGGGTAACGGAGACTTCAAACTTTTAACAGAATTATATCTTTATCATTCCTTTTGCTCTCTGATAAGATAATGATACAAGTATCACTCATTTTGTTTGATCTCTGTTTTTAATATCTTTCTTTCTTCATATTTACACTACCACAATTACCACCAATATAATATTGTCTCTAATAAATTTGCACAGTATGAATCAAGCAACTTGACCCATCCTAAAGATGAATTATATCCATAAACAGAATGACTCGTCAATGCGAACGGCCTAAATGCGAATACCTTCCTAACATGTTATATTATTAAAATGTTTAGATTCATTTCATAGAAATAAAACATTGTGATCATGTGTTTAAGTAACTATAATCTTATTAGTTTTGTTTGGAAAAAAAACCATTAATAATTCCCTCTCACTAATAAACCAAAATATTAAGATATAGCAATCACGTATTGGAAGATCAAAAAAAAATTTTTTTCACTTTCACACACATATTTACCTCCCAATATAAAAGGTGTAAACAGTAGTTGAAAAAATGGTAAGTAGCCAACCGAGTAATCGTGGAAATCCTGAGGCAATAATTGCATGACGCCTTCCATATTTAATTAGCCATGGAGATACTGCAGACCCCAAGGCAGCCCCTAGCAATAACAAACTGCCAAGCCATGAACCTTCCTAAGAAGCAAAATAAAGAAATTAAAAAAAATAACAAAACCTCTGCTTTTATCTGAATTCCAAGCATCATCCTACTGAAAGCATGAAGCAAAAAAATTATAAAATAAATGAAGCCATTTCATATTTCCCTTTTAAACATACCAATAAAAAAATTTGACGATGATGCTACGGGTTCCAAATAAAGTTTTCCCATTTGTATATTATGCAGGAAAGTGCCTGCATTACCAACTTCTAATGTTTTACAGTTATCACCACCGCTCACGGGCAAAGCCCTGTTCAAGGAGGGGGTGTTAAATTCAACAAAAATTCAACTAACGCAAATTACGCAGATGAGCACTGACGCGGGCTTTAAAGTGAGGGAGATTAAATTGAGCAGGAAACACAGAAGATGGAAGAGAATTCCACAGAACAGAGGTGGCAGGAAAGGAGACACCACTGCGAACTAGTCTGGAGTTGCTAATATCAACACAAAACTCATGTGACGACACAGCACCCCTTGTGCTACGAGGGCGTCTTAAAGGTGGTGGCACGTGAGTGGAAAGCTCCCTCGAGCACTTGCCGCTACGGTACCTATAGAAAAGAGATAAAGCACCAACATCGCGCCGCAAAGATAGAGGGTCAAGTGAACTAGAAAGTACAGGACAGTTTATAAGTCTTTTTGCCTTTGACTCGACCCTATCCAAGCCGGGTGAAACCTGAGCCCCCCATATATAGAGAGCAGTACTCCAAGCAAAGGGCGGATGAGACCCTTGTACAACTGGAGAAGAGGGAAAAAGTCTCGCAGTCTAAACCAGAACTCCCAGTTTCTTTGAGGCCGCCCTAGCAACCATTGAGATGTGAGGTTTCAGTTTGTTTTGTTTATGTTAAAGGGCAAGGATGTTACCTCTTGTCAGCTTAAGGAGAGACGAGAGAACCGTCGAAGAAAGAGATGGGAAAAGTTAGAATTAATGTAGAGAGGAGATTTGGCCAGAAGTTAGGTTTTTAAAATTAAATTTCACAAGGTTGAGACGACCCCACCCGGAATTCTATCCAGATCAGCATCAGCGAGAATGGAATGGGAAAGATTGAAAGACGAGAGGCAATTCTAAAGTAAAAGCAGGTGTGAAATGAGTTGAAGAATGAGAGGTCGAGTAATCGGCATACGAGTGGATAGAGTTAGATGTGAGAAGAAGAAAGATCATTAATGAAAAGCAAGAATAAAGAATAGGAGGTAAGACAGAACCACGGGAAACACCACTATAGAAGAAGAAGAAGTCGCTACATCAACAACAGCCGATATTGAGCGATTTGAAAGAAAGCTAGACATAAGTAAAGAAAAGAGAAGGAAGAAATCCAAGGAGGGGAGCTTGGAGAGCAGTGACGCGTGCCACCCGGTCGAAATGCTTTGGATATGTCCAACGCCACCACGCAATCTCCCCGTAATTCCCTAAGGGTGGAAAACCATAAATCAGTGGATCGGAGTATATCGCCAGTAGACCTCGAGAACCGAAAGCCGTACTGGCGATCAGGAATGAGATTCCAGATGCTCTAAGAAATGAGAGTTGAGAAGGGTTTCAAAGATCTTGAATAGAATACAGGTTAGAGCTATAGGGCGATAGTTAGCTGGATCAGGGCTTCCTTTTTCCGGAATAGGTTGAACATATGCGCGCTTCCAGCACTGAGGAAGAGGTGCTAGTATTGAGGCATAGAAGATATAGTTGACGAGGGGCGGGGTCAACACGTAAGCACATTCCCTCAAAACTCGGGGAGGAATGCCATGCAGACTACCCGCCTTCTAACGTTCATCGTCTCGGAGCCACATGCACCCGATCAGATACAATCACAGGCAAGACCACATAGGACACCACAGAGAGAAGGAGGAAGGAGGAGGAATGCCAGAATGGAGTAGGGTTGGTGAAGGAAAACTGGGGAGGCTGAAGGGTGGGACTTTTCAGTTGGAGAGAAGTTAGCAACAGAGCCATCAGATCGAAAAAGGAGGAAAGGATGATTTGCAAAAGTTGAAGTTGAAGAAGATGTTTTTGGCAAGAGGCCAGAAAGATTTGTCAGTAGGGAGCAATTAGGTTGCTTGCTTTCGTTTGATGGCCCGCTTTTGCTCGTCAGTATCCTGCAACAGTTTCTAGCGCTGAATGAAAATTAGCGAGAGTGATAGGAGAACGAGAATTTTTCCACCTCCGATACGCATTGTCTCTAGCCTGAATGGCCAGAGAACAACTACGATCGAACCATGGATTATAAGGAGAGAAAGATTTAGTCGAAGAAGGAATGAACCTGCTCATCCCATCAACGATTACAGCTCCCACCTTGTCGGCAGAGGCCGTAGCGTCACCAGAGGAAAAGCAGTCATTCCAATTATAGTTAGCGTAGAAGCAGCGCAAAATAAATGAAGCAATTTCATATTTCCCTTTTAAACATACCAATAAAAAAAATTGACGATGATGCTACGGGTTCCAAATAAAGTTTTCCCATTTGTATATTATGCAGGAAAGTGCCTGCATTACTTACTTCTAATGTACAATAATTACTCTTAAAGACCAATTCCAATCAATCAGAACAAACATATATTTCTAATTTTAAAACTTTCCAATGTCTTTGGATGTTTTCACCATCTACTCCATCAGCCCTTCAATACAAAGCTCAATCTGACTATTCCAATTACACATTTCCATTAACAATACCAAATTCTTAATGGTCTGAAAACCCATTGTCCTTTGACTTTGACAGGATTTTTTGATATTGGCAATTTCATTTTTCCCTGTTTACTAAAGCTTACAATTATATTAGTCATCTACAAATGTAACTTGAAATTATAGTCGAGTAATTCCTGTACAAATTAACAACCGTGAAATCATAGAAGATTGGACATTCGGAGATTCAGTCACTGGTTTATTTATGACTAGAGGCAGTTCCTAAAGTTCAAAGTCCTGTGTGATTTCTCAATGTCTCTTTTTTTTTATAATGTTTTCAGACGTTCATTTGTCTTTTCTTTTTGCCAATCAATTTGAATACCTACCAGTTGCGCTTGCTCCCAACACAATTTCCAAGCAAATATTAAGTCAATATAACTACCACTACTTTAATAATAATAATAATAATAATAATAATAATAATAATAATAATAATAAAGTATTGGGTGCGAAATTTAATTAAGACGGTACTTTCCGTTTGATGAACAGCAGAGGGTTAAGACTTATTACATGAGCGGTATGTTGTTTAGCCAGTATTCAAATGCATGAAGTAAGTGAGATCAAATTAAGGTTGGAAAATATAGAGGTGTGCATCTGAAGATAAAATATGTTGCTATGGATAACAACTCTTAAGGGCGTTTAGGTATGCGAGAAGAATTTGGTATAAAATGAGAGAATGAACGTATTAGAGAGTTGTGTGGTGGTGAAGAAAGATAAATGAAGAGAAATGAATAATAGAGAGATATGTTTGATGGACTGGCTTTATTTGGGTCATCGCGTGTGAAATGTGAATGATGAAAAGACAGTAGAATTAGGGTATTTGGTTAATTGAAGAAAATAACTTCTTTAAATTATTTTTGGTGATTTAAGAATTTGTTGGTGTGTTGTCTTGGTGTGTTGTGTTGGTGTGTGGGTATATTGCTGTTTTTTCTGCTGTCTGAGTAAATGATATGAACTGTTTGACTTTTGAGAAATTATTGAACCAAGAGAAGTTTTGACTGGGAAGCTCGATAAATTGGAAATGTAGATGGAGGAGAGATTAATGTAGTGGTTGTATCAGAGATGGGCGACAGAAAAAGGGTCGCATAGTAGAGAGTGCATGACGAATCAGTGAGATGTTTTTGTAAAGAGGAGAGTAAGTATGTGTGTGCTCCCTGGGCCAAAAGATTGTGAACCAACCATTACAGACCACAAATTTGCGAAGATGATGGTCTTTTAAAGTCCATAGAGCGATAGTTTACAGTTAACCTTGGCATCTTAAAATTTAAATATGGCATCAATATTCGGGTACAATTGTAGAATGAACTTATTTTCCTTTTTGTTTGGTGGTCTTCTTTTCTTCCTTTTGTCATAATCTTGCATCAATCTTACTACCCATTCTGAACCATCGTTGAAATCCTTTATGACATTAGTGATTTGTAATCCTTTCTGAATGTGCTCTTTATTTTTTCCATTCTAATGGACAATTTTCCACGAAGTCCGAATTTATAGGGAACCTTTCAAATTCTTTCCCTGAATCTTGTGTAATAAAAAGTTTTCAGTGTATTTCCAAATATTTATCTAAGTTAACAACTTTTAAGTGTTGTCTTCTAGACTTTTAGGACATATCAAAGCTTCTACCATCAGTATTTAATTTTCAATCGGAACATTGTTATTATCAAAGAATGACAAATCCATTGTTTATGGTGAAGATAAGACAATTAGTTACATTTCTGTAAAGCTACTTTACTGACATGTTCATTAATGTCATTGTAAATATGAAGATCCCAAAGGGATTATAATACTCTAAAAGGAAATAAGTATATGTATAGAATGTAAGAACTATAGACAATAAAGATGAGAAAAATGAAAACGTTGGCAGGCGCGTTAACCGTCAACTTTTTATCATTCATGATAGATGATGATACTGTTCTCTTAAGCTCGCAGTCGCGGCACTATCACCCAGAGCTAAAGGATCTGTACGGAGTAAAGACTTCATAGTGAAAAAATAATTAATTAGCGATAGAATTAGCTAATTTGGCGATAACTGACTGGCGAAGCAAAATAAGTTGCGGAATTGCGGAATTACGCGATAGCGGACTGGCGAAAAAGAAAAAGTTGCGAAATTGCGGAATTGCGATAGCGGATTGCCGCAGCAGGAAGCAGCTGAAGAACTGCGAAGAGCGACATCGACAAAAATCGCGGAATGGCGCAGTGCGGAATTAAAAAAAAAGTTATATTATTATATATATTACTATTATTATTTATGATATATATAAATAGTATATATCTAAGTACCTTCAATATATAAGATATATAATATTTAATAAAACAAATTCTTTGCAAATCAATTTATTTCTAAAAATTTCTTTCGAAAATATTATTAATTGAATTATTAAAATGTATTCACTTGGTGGTGGGGTTAAGAGATTGTTTTTTTTTATATTTTAAATTGAGAATTATAATTTATTTTTTTCAATCACTATAAGTTTTAGTAAACAAAAAGTGTTTTTTTTGTTTAAAATTTCTATATTTTAGCTTAAATCCCGCGCCCACCCCGAATTCCCGCCCGGTCGTGTCCCTAGTAGGTGTGGGAGAATTGATAAATGAGGAATAAATATATTAAAGAATTGTGTGGTGTGAGAAAGGGATAAATGAGAAAATAAATGAAAGTATGTTTGAAATGGTTTGGTCATGGTGGAAAGGATGGATGATAGCCGTTGGTTAAGCTGATAACGACCGACGAATGTGCTGGAATCGACCTTCTGGTGGCCGGCGGCTCTCGTGCATGGGAGTCAGCTAAGGGCCATTCCCTGGAGGAGAGGAATGGTTTAGTTTGGCGCAGCGGCAGAAAAGAAAGGTCCTAATGAGGAGTGAAATGGCGAGGGTGGTTTGTGGAGGGGGGTAATGGTGAACCATGCATTGAGAGATGCCTTAGTGAGGGTTCGCGTCCGTGAAGCTCTAGGGTTGGATTTTCCTGACTGCGGAAGTTCCTATTAAAGGCATAAAGGGGGCGATTTAAGGTTGGACTTTCTTTACGACTTGTGTTCAATAGTCTTCTACATAACTTGTTCTACCTCGCATTCTTGGGAGAGAGGGGTGATGATGATGATGATTTTATATATCTATATATTATATATATATATTATATTATGATAGTTTATATATATATATATAATTAATATATGTAATAGTATATATAGTATTATATAAATAAAATATATATATATATATAAATATATTCTATATCTTCATATTCTTAATTGGCGCACAAAATTGGAATATCAAATTAATAATTTGGTTTTACAATAATTTTGTATATTTGATTGTGAAATACTTTTACTAATAATGTACGAAAATAATGATTTTATTAAGGCGCAGAAATGCCATATTGTAAAAGTTGTTAACGGTTGAGCCATTGCCCTACAAAGTCAGACATCAAATGTCAATAAGTTTTTGTCGTATTATTTTATAGCCGCCAAAATTGAGACAGATATAACAAAACAATTTCGTTAGCTGCAGAACGCTTTATTAAATGTTGTAAAAATAAATTTCAAATATAAAATAAAAACTAAAAGAGTTTCTTCAATTAATACAAATAAATTAGTGGATCCAAGAAAATATCATATAAAAATAAAATTTTAAAGGAAAGAAAATCTATACTTTTCGTTGGAAGGCTTAGACCCCAGACTAGTCCTTCCACGTTTGGTGACCCCGAAAAAAATGAATTTACCAATAAATGAAATAAAATATAAATTACTATATATAAAAAATTAAAAAAGTAAAATTTCAGTGAAATTAATAACTTTGGAAAAATAAGCCAGTATAGGCCTAGGCTACTCACGCATGTAAATGCGTTCAACAATAAAAATAAAAGACTAATATTTTTTCTTTAGCAGCAAATAATATAAAGCAGAAAAAATCTACAGATATAAAAGCTGAAAAAATAATAATAAAGAAAAAGTTAAGTTAAACTAGGCCTAGTCTTGTTTAAGATGCTTATCCTACTGAACTATCTGTCTCTCTTAGGGCCTATAATAAGTATTGATAGGGGGGGTGTTGTCGTTAAAGCTACAACTATTTCATTGGCTTACAGGCCTATTGTTATTAAGATCAAGTTAAAAAAAAAAAAAATTTTATTTTTATTTTTTTCGACAATTTTACAATATGTAAGTACCTGGGTAATTGTGTAAGTTTAAAAGTGAGTCAAGTGCTTTTACTACAAAATACTAATAAAAGCAGTGAAATAAAGTTTTTAAGTGATGTAAATTAAGAAAAGTAAAAAAAAAAAAAAAAAAAAAAAAAAAAAAAAACAAAAAAAAAAAAAACAAAAAACTTTTGTGATTTACAACGATGACTCGACTAGAAGCAGGTCTGCTGCTCAAAATTTAAAATCCACCGTCTGGAATTTCATACATCATGTAGATGTTGAATAAATGAAAATGATGGACCATAATGAAAATCTAATGGGAACGATGAGTCACACTCTATAACTCATCGGTTTGAGGTGATCGTTCTCGTCCCATCACCCGAACCACATGAAGACTAAGAAGTAATCTCTGGCAGATATTCCTCGTTTGAAACAAGGGCTGTGGAAAGTGGTTAGATAGAGTGGAATTTCTATTTAAGCCTATATTTTGTTACTGATAATATTGAAAGGTTCACTCCTGGTCTCTCTTTTCCTTCGGCTATACTTCCAGAATAAGCTATCCTTCAATGACAAACATATGAAGAAGTTGGGTTCGCCGTTGTAACTGAAATTATGCTCCATCTGATAAGAGAAGCTGAAAATTTATTCGCAGGAGCTTAAACTGGTGAAAAGCCACTGCATATCTTAACAGATTAAAGCATCATTCGGAATCCGCAGTTATGAATGGCTTCTACATCAAAATGAAAATTTATGAAACAGATGTTTCTTCTTGTTCTACCGGAGGATCTGGTACCGTTATTAACGGTTAGAGGGGATGCGGATATTCATAAATTGGCCGAGGCAGCTGACGTGTTCATGGAATCCCAGTCATAAGTCAAAATCCTATCCAGAATATTCGGTCAATGCTGTGACTCCATTATCCCTACAGGAGCGAAGTGATCCCCACCTAGAAGAAGCCACATTCACACAATGATTGGGCCGCAAATAAACAACTGCGACTAAGTGGATGTCCAGAAGTTGAGCCTCACATATCAAGTAAATCATTAGATTCTAGGATGTCTCGTATGATAATGTTGGGACAGAGGTGCTCTCTGGCTGGGACAGAGGTGAGACGTCGGAGATCGCACTTCAGTATTTAGAAGGAGATGGAACCCTTTGCTACTACCATTTCACATTCCGTGAAATGGCTTACAGGTGCCAGGAGGCACTTGGCAAAATGGACTCATTTGTTGGCAAGCGCCATCAAAAATAATGCTGGAGCTATCCTTCCTACTTCCCGCAGGAACACTAAGGTATAGGGGTGGAGTTACGCCCTGGTACAAAGAAAGTGCGTTTTAATCCAGTGGTAACTCGTAAAATTTGTAAGTACAAAGTAGTTTTAATACTACTAGAAGTAATTAGGGAGGAAAGCTACCCCCAACAAAACTCGAATAATAATTATATCGATATAGGTAAAAATGTTGATACAATTCATATGACATGTTAAAACAAAATAAAAATATCAATTATCTGTTCATTCAAGTGAAAATGCTACTAATGGATAAACCTCTTTTATGCGAGAGAGCTTCTCAGTTGGGTGAAAATGAATTGGTATAAAAGGGAATTTGATTTCCTCTGACTATAGTGTTAGGGCTAAGGATATGCATTATAAGGTAGCGACAGGCAGTTTTATTGGGCTGGAATCTTAGTTCCAAGCAAAATACTGCGATGCGGGTTGAAAATGCAGATTCTTGCAATGGGTCAGTGCTTGCCCAAAAGTTTTAATGTTTAACGATGTAAAAATTTTGCATTAATTGTCTCTTGTATTATATGACGGTAATTCCAAGCAATTATTCTTGTTAGATACAGGGAGTTATTTTCTTTTTAAGGCTTCTGCAGAAAAAGAAAGATCCTATTGGCTTTCTAACAGCTGCTAATGGAAGTCAGCTTAACATTTATGTTGTATTATTAAAAATTAAATTTCTGGCTAAAGCGGGAATTACGAACATAAATTTTTTTCATTGCTGATGTATTGAATAAATATTTTGGGATAGATTTTTTTACTAATATAAATTTACTAAATATTTTAGCTCAATATTATAATTGATGACTCTAAACTTTGGTCTTCAGTGAAGTCATCAAGGGAATGATTCTGAAGCACTACCCATAACAATGATTTTAATTATATAAATTTAAGCTTTTTCCTAAACTTCCTTCCACGCCTTCCCTTTATACTTTCTCTATTAGGTGAATATAAAATGTTGTTTGATGAAATTTATATAAATTTTAGAAAACTTAATTAATAATGATAATATTATATAATAATATCCCTGGGGTAGCTATGAAGAATTCGTCGAACTGTACTTAACTTAGAAGTGAAATGACTAATTAAAAGTGATATTAATAAATAAAAGTGAAGGTGCTATAAAAAGATGAATCCTACGTGTACGAAAGTTAGTGTTTAATACTGTGAACAAAATTCTTTAAATGAATTAATTCTTATAAATTTAAAGTTAATGGTTCCCCAATAAAACATTAAAAGTGAGAAATCTCTACTAGTTTTTAATGTATAAGGCCAAGAAGAGAGTAGGCAAAGGTTAGTAATGCGGGGTACTTTGCTCCCTGCACTCACGTTGGGATTTCCGCTTTCGGTTTACTTTCTAAACCTAGTGGTGGAGTCGGAATAGTAGCCGATTTGAGATTATTGAACAAACGAGCTGTTCGAGACAATTTCAGTCTTCTTCTTATAGGACTTTACGAACTTACTTCATGGGTGTAAAAGTATTTTCTGTTTAGACTTAAAAAAGGCATTTTATAACTTAATTCACACTGATTGTCGAAAGTTCTTAACTATAAATACTCTTTGGCAGTTTCTCAAATAATAGTATTGTAGAAGGCCTCCATTTCAGTCCCACTAGTTTTACAAAATACATATCTTTTATTTTATAACCGAACTAACTTTTTTATATTATTATGATATCCTCATCGCCCCTCCTACTCATGATGAACACATGAAGATTTTAGAAATGGTACTAGACGGGTTGAAATTGATTGAGACTTAGTGCTGATAAGGCCAAATTGGAAACAGTTCCTGGTTACATATTTTAGGTTTTGATGTGTGAGGCTCTATGCTCTAATGAGGATCAAACAATGCTATTATGAATAATCAAAACCAAGACTATCAAAGATTTACGTTTTTTCATAGGCAGTCTAAACTATTTTCGCTTCTTCCTTGGTATTTCTGAATTTTTCTCCTCTTCTTTTTTTCTCAAGGTGCACCATACCTCAACGCGAGTAAAATGGATCCCTGAGGCGAAGAAGCCTTTAATATTGGCCAAATTGGCCTCAACAAGCTATACTTTGGTTTTCTTCTTAATATGACTCAATATCTGTTTTTATGATGCTAGTCAGACAGCCTTGGCAGTGGTAGTAGTTTTCTACAGAAAAAAACAGGTCCGCTGGGATTTTTACAGTTATCGATTGATCCAGCTGAAATTGGTTACAGTATATATAGCAAGGAATCCTTGCTTGGTTTTAAAACAATTAAGAAATTTACCCATATAGTAGAAGCAAGGAAGGTTGATGTGTTTTGTGACAATTTTCAGTCACACAGTCACTTAAAAAGAGACTGATGCTAATCACTTGCTAGCAAGGGAGCAGCGATACCTAAATTTCTTGTCAGAGTATGATTTGACTGTACATCATATTAAATCTGAAGAAAATATTCTCGCAGATTTTTTGAGTAGAAATCAGCTCAGAGAACCACTAATGGCCATCAAATTTGGCCCACTCTACCCTCTCTGCGGAAAAAGTAGACTTAGATTCGCAAACAAAGCTCTTTCTTCAATTATGGAGATCAGATATCAGAAGCAGAAGTCATTCAGAGTTCCTGATGATGAAGTCTTTGGGTGTCACGTAGATATATTCTACCGAGCAGAGATTCTTCCAACAGAGGATGATGGTTATGCTCTTGCATCAATTTTCAATATTTCCGTCATGAAGTATTTAAGCTTTTCAGTGTAAGATTGACTAAGAACTGTAAGCAGCACAAGAAACTGATGTACAACTTCAGAAAAATTTAATTAACCAAGAAAAATAGGGTTTTAAGCCTACAAAAAGACTCTATTATTATCAGAATGACTTGGTCCATAGTCGTTGATGAATCTATTCCACTTTCACCACGTGTCTTTGTTCAGAATCTTTATCTCCTATTATTTCTTATTCTCACTCTTTAGGGCATTTTGGTGTTAAGAAAACTTTGGCATCCCTTAGAAAGCGCTTTGTATGGAAAAAGTATGCGAGAAGTTATGTAAAGCATTTGTACAAAGTTGTGATGCATGTCAGAGATCGCTAAATTTTTAGCAATAATCCCTCAGTGAATATTATAGAGTCCAGTATCGCAAATTTCAAGTAGTCAATTGACATTTCTTTATAAATGCTCATGCAAAGCTATAAAGTACTTTTAACATTTGATGTAGGTCTCCCGTTATCTTTTTGCTTTCCCTTTAAAAAACATAGAAACCTCACCATAGTAGGAGGTAATTCTTAGGAATTTCTACCTAAGTGTAGTGGTAAGGACTTAAAGTATTTGATAGAGGATGCAGTTAACAGTCGAAGACTTATTCAGATGTGGTGTGAGGAGTTTAGGATCCCGCATAACTTTATGACTCGCGCTATAACCCACAAAGCAATGGCCTCATCGAAAACTCGTTGAGATCATTGCGAGCCATGCTGTCGGATGAGTGGAAGATGTGAAGTATTTTGGCATAGATCTTTTCTCCCTTGTGCTTTGTGTTGGCGTAACTGGGCCCCATTGAAATTCAGAGGAATCACCTGCATCTTAAATGATGGGTCAAAATCTCACTCTCTGGAGATTAATAGATAGCTGGAAGTCCCTTCCACCTGTCTATGAAAACTTTACGCTGAGAAACTAAAATTATTCTTAAATGGATCCTCTGTCTAGAATTTACTGCACGAACCCAAAATATATGTCAATAGTCTGCATGCAATTTGTAATAGTTAAAAACAGCAGTATGGCAGAACAAACTAGAAACCCATATATCATGGCCCTATCCCATAGTAAAGTTTATCTGGAAATAATGTTGTAAGCATAATACGAATAATCAAGTACAAATGTTGGAATTTAAATAATGTAAAAGATATTTATGTTAAATAATGAATGTGAAGAATTAGATGAATTCTATAAAGAAAATTTCTTTGGTGTAAAGTTTTATATTTAATGCAGTATAGCTCTTGGCTAAGTGATATAAAGGTGAACTTTCATAGTAACATGTTGATTACTTTTTAGGTATATGCAATTTGTTAGATTTTTAAGTTTTATAAACTACTTGAATTTTCACTTAATCTTCTATATTCCTTAAAATTAAGTTTTTAGAAGTGCTGGGTGTTCAGGTGTGATCTCAAGTAAACTTGGAGATTCCCTCCAAAAGTCACACGCAACAAATTGGATTCATTAATAATTTGGTTATATAAAATAATTTTTGTATATTTGATGTGATACTTCGTATCAATTACGAAAAGTTGGCGCAAAATGCATAAATTGTAGATGGTAACGTTGAGAAATTGCCTCAAAAGTGGCTCATGTCATGTTTTTGTAGCTATTATGTTCTAAGCCCGCATTGAGACGATATAACAATCAATCGTTAGCGCAGAGCCTTTAATAATTTTGTAATAATTAATAATAAATAAAACTAAACGAAGTTATCTTCATTAATACAAGTGCTAAAATAAGAAGAAAATATTAAAAATAAGTTTAAAAGAAAGAAAATTATACTTTTCGTTGGAAGGCTTAGACCCAGACTAGCACTTACCATAATATATATATATTATATATATATATTATTATATTATATATACTATATTAAATATATATATTATATATATATATATATATATTTATATATTCCTAAAGTTACTATAAAAATATTATATATATATGTCAATTATTTTAATAGATAATATTTAATACCTAACACTACACTAAAAGCAAACTCTATTGCTTGAACTCTCCCACTTTTCTTTATTGATTTCTTTCCTTTGATTCCATCGACGAAGCATCAACACCTTCATCTGAAATTGAAGAGACATAAGATCAATTTAATCAGTGGTAATATTTGTGTTTTATGATCTGTTTGTGATTCTGAGAGTCTTCTCTCGTCTAACAAGAGTGTGGATACGAGCGCAAGAGGGCCAAACCATCTATTTATATAATGTATTAAATCATTTACTGATTGATTTATACAAATAATTTTAGCATCTTGTGACAAAGCGTTCTCCACTATATTATATTATTATTTTATTATTATTATTTTATTATTTATATTAATTATTAATTATTAGTTGGTGAGAATAGATTCATTAATTTCAGTCGAGTTTTAAATTTGTAAATTTTATTATTAAGGGTATAACTGGCAATATAAAATTGAATATATATTAATGTTTTTTTTTTAATGAAAAAATTTTATTTTTTTTTTTTTTTTTTTTTTGTAGACTCACATTAAGTGATGTTGACATGGAGAGAAAAGTCGATAGACTCAATAAAAATCTTCAAGAAACGACCCCTCATTGTCCAGAAGCAGAACAACAAGATAAAAAAAAGATTTGTATAAAATCATGAAAAGAATGAGTTGGAAACTTCATTCTGAGCACGAGGATTGAAACTTAAAGTGAAACATTTCAGTTTTCGAATGTAAACTCAAAATCCGAATTTGAAAGTATGATGATACCGATGGTGGGTGGTCGTTTGGGATTGTAAAATTAAGCTGATCTCTCTCGAAAACTTCCGATTAAAGTAATAGCATCTAAAATATGTTTAGAGGTGGTGAAGTATTAGGTTGGTGTTGGGTATATGGAAGAGCAAATAATTACGTGCCATCATTTGACTCAAGGTTTGAGGACGGTTGGTACTTCTGCAGCCCTTAAAGAGGAGAAAAAAAATTATTAATGTTTTGAGTGCGACTTGAGTAAAATCAGAGAGAAAGGAGGCTAAATTCCATTTGTTAATACATATGATTTCACTATTTATATCATACTGTGCTCAGAAATTTAAAATTATTTGTTATTTTTACATTATTTTTCCCTTTTTTAAATATCTTCTTAAAGGATTAAGATGTCAAAGCGTCCTCAAACCTCGAGGCTAAGGCTGGCAAATATTTGTTTCTTTTACATAAACAAAACACCAAATGATATTAGGCCTCTATTTCTACTTCCAAACTATTAGATTGTTACTCTGATTTGAAATGTTATTTCGCACCCTGGGATGTGGATATTGTGAAACTGGGCACCGGAACGTTACGATCAGCAAAGCGAAGCCATAGTCGGATAATAATAAATATTATATATATATATATTAGTATATATATAATATAAATATATATATAATATATAATTATATATTTATATATATAAAATATTAATTAATTATCAGATAATAATATTATATAATAATATATATATATATACATAATTATATATTATATATATATATATATAATACTAAATATAATATATATATAGGTATAATATCATATATATATATATAATATATTATATAATATATATATATATATATATATAAATATAATAATATTTAATATACAAGAGG
>JABUQX010041098.1:0-31480 GCA_015478945.1 Trachelipus rathkii | reverse complement strand
TATAATTAAGAGGTGTACACCAATTGTTTAGTATCTTATAATAATAAATTTATGTCTCCCATCTAGGGGGTCTTAGAGAGCTCGTGTCCCCCTGAACCTTGGTACCTCCCTCTTCTGATGAGTAATCCCGTCCAGGTAACGAGATTACGCTCCTGCACCCCTCTGAGGGGGATGCAGTTTCCCCCCTCTCAAAGTTTTCCATAGCAAGGGCATCTTGGTGCTAGAGACGGAGCAACGGCGTGTCATAGAAGGCCTTATCCCTCAATTGGTAGCCCCCACTGGTTATGACGTAACCTGTTCTACGATGAGGTTACGCTATCCCTGCCCGGCCCCTCTAGGGGGGCGCTGAATTACCAAACTCGGTTATATCACTAGCTAGACGTCAAATAAGCACGACAGTGTTCTGCTGAAAGATATTATATAATATATATTATATTACTTATATATATATATAAATATATTATTATATATATATAATAATATTATATATATATATAATATCTCATATATATATTATATATATCTATTAATATATATATTAATATATTAGTATAATATGGCACAAAACGGTAAGAGCGACTAAGTCGATTCGGCAACGGCGCGTTGTCGAATCTAGATTCCGGATCCTAGTAGATTACCGTTGGGAAGGTTGCCCCGCTCCTTGAAAAGGCATATACCCGGGAGGTTGTGAACTTTACTTTAAAAAAAAAAAATGATATAATATATATATTTAATTTATATATATATATATATATATAATATAATATATTAATAATATATATATATATATATTATATAATATTATCACAATCTTCTATTCCAAATTGACCTGGGTGTAAGGTGCGCATGCACTGGGCACAGAAAAATAGTAGAAGAATGTAGAGCACAAGTCGAAAAGAAAGCCCCAGCCTTACCGCTCCTTATACCTTTAAGTGAGATGCAAGTCAGAAAGAATTCCCTTAGGGCTTCATGGGATCGTGACGGACCCTCACTATAGCATATCGTCAATGCAAGGTTCATCCCTTAACCTAGGTGGACCACAAACACCATACCGACTGCTCCACAAAACTCAATCACTCCATATGACACCTTTTCTTCTCTCGCCTTGCCGCAGAACGTACCATTCCTCTCCTTCAGGCATTCTTTTTCTGAGCGTCAAATGCACCTTTTCGCTTTGGCTTCTCAGTTCCGCGGTGTGTCAAGTTCCCAGACATACTCACTGATTATATTCGCTTAATCGAACCGACTATCAACTCCATCCTTTCCACTCATGACAAACTAGTGATGCAATGGGTAACATCCACGCATCCGCGGGCATCCGCACATTTATTAAAGAATCCGCATCCACATCCGCATCCGCGCTTTGCCCTGTGGAGTGTGCTCGGATATTTATTGTTGAGATCTGATAAAGAATTTATAATAAAAATTGCTGTAGATGAATCTAAACGAAAAGTAGTTAAATGAAGAGACATGTAGCTCGACTACAACTGTTTGTAATGGATGCTCCTATCTCCACATCATGATAGTTCATTAATAATTTGAATACGGTCAGAACAGAGTCACTCGAGGATTAAGGCGATGACAAAAAAATCGCGCCTACTCAGCTTCTGTCTCCATGTTAATCACGCATAATGCTCAAACGCTAAGGAGAAACATTATTGAACCATCTTTCAAATGAAAGAATGCTATGACGGTTTTTAAAAAGAATGAAAGTATTGTTTTTAAACTAGAGCTAGAAAATAATGCTCTGCTTTCTGTCATGAAAATGACTGACCTTACATACGTAATTAACAACTTACTTAGATCCCCGTTCCATATAAAGGAAAAAAAAAAAAAAAAATTTTTCTGAACAGTAGTTATACATCGTTACTTTGTGTTGCAGTAAAAAACTTCAATCCGACAGCAGTTTATTTAATTCAAGTTCACATCATTCAAGACAAAGAGAGACTAAATATAATAAAAAGCGAAAACTTTATCATTTGTACAAATATCACTGATCTTACAACTGTAAATATACGAAAAAACAAAATTCAAATGGAAAAAAAAAAAAAAATAAAAAAAGAGAAAAAAAAAATATTACTAAATAAATACAGTCAAGTATTGATGAAGAAACACACGCAATACCAAAAGGGATGAAGCTTTGCAGAATAAATGATTGAAGAACATATGATCACTCAAAGAATAAACGATAGATACAAGAATGATGATCCTATCAGTTGGATTATTGTAAAGTTTAGCAAAAGTTACCTCACGCTTAAGGCTAAAACTTGCCCGGGAAAAGACTTGGCATGTCCACCACACAGCTTCCAATCGGGTTCATTCCTGCCAATTTTATCAGATTCAATCTTGTCTCACAAGAATTTTTTTTTTTTTTTATTAAAGGGTTCGCACCTCACGGGCATAGCCCTATTCAAGGAGGGGCAACTTCTCTAGGTAATTTTCATCCTATGGATACCAACATAGGAATCTGAAAACCATCGCGACACCGTATGCTATCGACTCTGTTTCGCTTCTACGTAATGAAGCCAACAATATAATGGTATAGGGGTCACAAGAAGATATAGTATATAGTACTATGAGTAATAGGATATATATATATATATATATAGTAGATATATATTGCTTGGTAGGTTACTATATATAATATATATATATATATATACATTATATTATATATATTATTAAATATCATAGTATATATATATTAATAGTTATTATAATAATATAATATTATATATATATATTATATATATATATATATATATATATAATATATATATTAAGAGTATAAGCCGTATATATCAGGCCTCCGGATTTTCCTCGCGTTTGCAATTGTATAAGTGCAAGCTTTTCCGTATAAAAGTACTATTTACTCATCGAAGCACTTAAAGAAATATTTTGATAATGTGTTAATTGATTTAACTATTAAATAACTATTATAGGGAAAAACATCATTGCATGTGCATCTGTCATCAACTCAAGTTGTGAAAAATAAAACTTGATATATATAAATAAGAATCAGAGCGATTTTTAAAGTTTTTTATTTATATGTCTCATTGTGAGCTCGTTTTATTCATTTCCAACTTTATATATATATATATATATATTATATATATATATATATATAAAATAATAATATATTATATATATATAATATAATTAATATTTTATTATATATATATATATATATTATACTTATATATTATACGTATATATATATTTTATTATATTATATTATGAGTATAATATATAACTATATTAAATATTAATATCTATGACGATAGTGTATGAATACCTATATTAGAGATAGTATAGTCGTATATTATACGATATACTCTAGTATAAGATATTATATGTGATTATTATAATAATTATTTATTAATTATTGCTTATTATTATGATTTTTTTAAGTTATTAATATTATATTCAAATTTTCACATTATATGTAATTATTATATTATTATTATTATATTGATTATTATTATTATTATATTATTATAATTATTATTATTATTTATATTATTTGCAAATTAGTATTATTATTATTTATTTATTTAATTATTATTATTATTTTTTATTATTATTATTATTAGTATCTCATTATATTATTATTATTTTATTTCTAATGTATTTATTATTGGAATTATTAATTTATTATTATTGATTATATATTTTATATCATTATTAATATTATTTTATTTAATAAATATTATTTATCATATTATTATGTATGTATCCTTTTTAGTTACCAATATGGGTGTAATTGTTAGTTGTAATGTGGTATAGCACAATTTCGGAACAGGTAAATTGAAATAGAAGAATATTACGTAAGTCGAAAAAAGAGAAAGCCCAGCCTTACCGCCCCTTTTAAATACATTTTGTTAAGTGAGAACCCTTCAGCACCGAAATAATCCACTCCTATAGTACGCTTCAAGCGGGTCTGCTCGAACCTGAGACCCCCATCTGTGGCAATCTTCTTTTCAAATGTTAGGGAGTTTTTATCCCCTGCGACCAAAAACCTTGTCCGAGCAACTCTCCAATACCCCTAGTTACAAAACCCCGCCATTCACTACCTATATGCATACCTTTACTTTCTCGCCATCTATCCCAAACATCACATCCTTCTCCTCCAGGATTCCTTTTACTGACTCAGATCACTTTTCCTTCGGTCTACCTCTCAGCCTTACTCCCTCCAAACACACTCACCATTATACAACCGTTTAACCAACGTATACTATATCAACCTTTCTTATCCACGTATATATGATCCAACCATTCAATGTATTACTCTCGTTTATTCTCTCATTTATACTCCTTTCTCTCATCATCACCACCCAAACAACTCTCTATAACGTTCATTCCTCATTTTTCAATTCGTCGTACTCAATCACTAACACACCCACTACCTGAGATTGTCATGTAATAATTCCGATAACACCCAATTTTATATACTTTTTCAGATCTATACCTACTGTATTCCAGACCATCTAGTTTCACTACTGTACATTTATAACACAGGTAAACAACAATTTACCTCATGTCGTAAGTACCCTAGGCGCATATTATCTTCAACATCTATAGTTCCCTTACAATTTTATCCACCAAGGAATTTAAATAGCAACGGAGCTATACCTTGCCTACCATTCACAACTGTTTTTCTTTACTATACTCTCCTCATCCGTTCCATTTTACAATCCAACTATACCCTAATATTTAAATCAGACACTTGCTTCCACTAACTCACCATCCAACATAACCTCGCACCAAGGACTGTCTTCACTCCACAACCATAAACCTTACTCATATCTTCGTTTACTTTCAAACCTACTCCGTTTTACACACCCTGCCAAAATAACTCCTCTATCCATCTATCTTTACTCAATTATTTGTGCAGCATAAAAGATAGATTTTACCATTTCGTCAGACATTAATATATGTTTGCCACGTATTTTCTTTGTCCGGATGAAATGCCTCCTCAGAATATGATTCCATCCTTATCTTGGAAAAAAAAAATGTATATTGTAAATTGAAAAACACGATAAGGTGGGTTTTACAATTTCTATTGACATTTTAAAAATGAAACCTTTAAAAAGGAACTTATTATAATTGTATAGCCTAGTCACAGAGGATTTATCGGTTCTTATGTTTGGCTTATATAGTCAATTAGCTTTTATTTCGAAATATATTACAGAAATTACACTTGTGGAAGCCTAACTTTTAGTAAAAAGTGTGTGACAATCTATGTATAAAGTTGTAATATAAACCATTTTTATTTTTTCCTTATAGACGAATTAATGACAATCCGTTCCAAAGCAATATAGAAGACGCATTGTTTTTACCTTCATTTTAATTGAAATAGGTTATATATTTTCTTAAAACCTTTCTTTAGAAAACACCAAATGGTATAGGCAAGAAAGATCTTTCCGCCGTTAGCAATTGCTTCTAGTCGAGAAAAGACTTTTATTAAGGCATACAAGCATTATTATATAATAAAGTAATTAATAAATTTGCTCAATCAAAAGATAGAAGAGCGGACTTTATTCTTAAATAAAAGTGTAAAAGAAAGTTACAGAACTTTTGACTATCTGTAGAATTTTTTTTAAACATTTTTCTAGAATTAGCGACGGCACTCAGTCATCATATACTCTCTTTTTTGAAACACAATGCACTCAACACACACACACACCACACACCCACACATACTACACCAACATTTATATAGTAATATATATATTATACTATATATATATATATATTATATATATATATATTATACTATATTATACATATATATATATATATAATAATATATATAATATATAATAAATAATATATATATTATTATAATATATAATATTATATGAGTAATATAATATATAATAATATATTATTATAATATATATAATAATATATTATAAACTATAATATTATATATATCGTGATGTGTGATGTGAGTAAATGTAAAATGCAACTACCAATGTATTTTAGGACGAGCCGGTAGAGATAATTATATATATAAAATATATTATAATATAAAAATTATATAATATAATATATAATATATACATAATATACCATATATATATATATTAATATTAATTCATAATTGATATAAAAATTACTATATATCATAATTTATTATATTTTATAAAATCAATTTAATTTTTTAATTTAGGAATTTTATTTTATTGTTTATAATATTTAGTCTTAGGTAAAAGTAACTAGTTACTTATAAGTGTATTTATATTATCCATATGGTAATAGTTTCCTAACGTCACCTTATTAATATTACTTATATAATACTCATATATATTTATATATATAGTTAGATTAATATTATAATTATTAATATTTATACTATATACTTTATAATAAATAACACTATTATATAATGGTGTTTGTGTAGAGTGCTCATAGGTAATTTATACATAGATTATATATATGTTTGTATATAGTTTAGATTTATATAAATAGTTTTTATATATATATTATTTAGACTATTAAAAAATATCTCATTAAGTATATACTATAATGAATTAAGTAAAAATAAAAAAATAATAAAATAGGCTATTCAGACTATTATGTAAGAATTATATATAAATATATAAAATATATATATAATATATATAAGTATATATCCTCGCCACATGTGGAAAAGGTGGCTGTTTTGGAACAAATGAATAACATCTTTTTGAAAATTAATACCAAGAAAATATTATTTATGTTCAGGTATATTTTTAGAGATATGATCAGGGAACGATCAGTAATTGAGTATGTATTATTATATAGCTAGTCCACCCCACGCTCTCAAATCAAAATATAAGGTTAAAAAAAACGCTTTTTTTCAAAGAAATCTTTTAGATCACGCGATACCTTTCTTTTATAGTTAGTAACTTACACGTTATTATTTTATGATATTGTTTAATTATAAAATAAAAACAACAATAACAGTTTTATGTTTTTTTTTCTTCTTTGGAACTTCAAATGTGTGCAAATTTGTACATTAGAAAGTTTTTTTTTCAATAAAAGAAGGATTGTCTCTTTTGTTGGCTTTTTTTTAAATATAATCCTGATCGGCGCTTTAACTACTGGTTAAAATTGTCTGTGTCTTATTTGTAATATTTATAAAGAAGATGTATTGGAGCTATTGGCTAAAACACTGAAAATTAATGTTAAATAAATATTTTTAAAAAAATATCATGACAAAACAAAAACAATATCTTTTTGTTTTATAAAAAAAAAAAAAAAAAAAAAAAAAAAAAAACAAAAAAAAAAAAAAAAAAAAAAAAAAAAAAAAAAAAAAAAAAAAAAAAAAAAAAACTATTTAAAAAAAAAAAAAAAAAAAAAAAAAAAAAAAAAAAAGAAAAAAAAAAAAAAATAAAGTTTCTTTTTTTTATTTTTTGATTTACATTCTGATTTTATTTATTGTACAGTTCTTTAGTCTTTTATTAAAATGTAAAAACAAATGTTTAAAAAATGTAATGGTTCTTTTGTATTCTATGTGGTTTTAGTTTGTTTTTATTTGCTTTTATCTTTTAGCTTAGTTTCTAAATTATTTTTCTTATTAAACTTAATAGTAAATGAAAAAAAAAAAAAAAAAATCGAATTAAATAATTGTTTATTTTTTTTTAAATAATAAAAATATTTAAATAATCCATTATATACATTATAATGGGTAAAAAAAAAAAAATACAGTAGACGTAATGAAAGCAGTTTTAATAAAATATTACCTTTTAAAATTTTTAGTAAAAGAAAACGAGAAAATGTGTTGTTTTTTAAAAAAATATTCTTTGTATTGCAAAATAAGTTAATGAATTTTTTTTTTTTTTTCTTTTATTTTTTTTCGGTTAACAACTGATAAAATATAAAAACAGAATTAAAGAAAGTTTAGGTTCTTTTATGTTTTTAGTTTTAAAAAATGGTTAATAATATCATGTTGTTTTTCTATATAATATTAGTAAATGCTTATAAAAAATAAAATGAGTTAAAATCGAGGTTAAATTAAAAAAATGTAATACAATCAGGTTTTTAAAGAATTCTTATAAAAAAATCGTAAATGAAATATACAAATGAAAGGTAGGGGGGGTTAAAAAAAAAAAGTATATATATTAAAAATATAAAAATAATTAAAAAAATTTAAGTTTTAATTAAAATTAATAAAAGTATTAATAAAGCGTAAAATTTTTTTAAAATTCGTTTTTTAAATTGTTAAAATGTTAAAATGTTCTTAAAAAAAGTTAAAATTGTTTATTAACATTATGCTGTTAAAACAAATAAATATAGTTATGTTAAAAACATGAAAAAAAAAAAAAGTACTTTTAAAAAAAAATTAAAAATATACAATGTCTTAAGAAAATTTTAATTTTTTAAATCTGTTGTTAAAATAATTCATTGGTTAAACAAAAGTATGTTTTAAAATGTATTATAAAATGCTAAAAATGTGTTTATAAAAAAAAGTAAAAAAATTACTAGTATTAAAAAGTTAAAAAAAGTTTAAAATATCAAATTTTTTTTTTTGAAAGGGTCATACCTCAGTAGTGTTTATTGTTTTTTTTTTATTGTTTTAAAATGTTAAAAAATACGTTTTTGAAGTGTTCAAAAAAGCTCAGGTTAAAAACACGTTAAAAATTTAAAAATGTTAACATTCGTTGATAATTTTGTTCGTATCTGACTGCCGTCTACTTCGCCTTTCTCGCTGTACATTGTCTTTTTGTTATTTAAACATGTTTAAACATGTTTTTGCTTAAAGAGAATAATCAACACAAAAGAATCAGTAAAAAACAGTAAAACTGTACACATGATCAGTCGTTAAATGGTTTAAAAACGTTAAAACCCCTCCAAGAGCCAGGAAAGCGTAAAAGGAAAAGTTAATGTCCAAAACGCGAATGTACAAGCAGTTAAAAATTGTACCGTATTTGGTGTAGCTAGAAAATATTCTAAAAAGTGAGAGGACGTTTTAAAAAGATAAAAAATAATCCAGGTAAAACACTGTCTCTGTCACAGGTTTTAGTACTCTTTGGTATCAATAAATGCGGCCCTAAAAATAAAATATGTAAAAAATCAGTTTTCAAAAAAGCGGGATACTTTGGTCATCAGATTTTGTTATTTTGTAGCCATAAATATGGGAAGAAGAAACACAAAGAAATACCAAGAAGAATTGTACGGTACGATGGTTATCCTTTGGCTCCTTTCCTTATTTTGTCGCCTAATCATGTGGCTGCATTGTAGTATAGACTTGTCCTATTCGTCTTTCTGTTATTTATAATGTTGTTTTTTTGTGGTAATGATTTGAATAGAATAGTAAAAAAGCAAGTTAGAGAAGAGAATATTTGAGATGTAGTAATAAGGAACAAAAATATTTATTTTAAGATGGTGGGAAATGTTCTCTTCTTTTTCAAATATTACATTATTCCATATGTTGTGAAAAAATTATATAGGTATAATACTTTGATTCTCGCCATGTCCTACAAAAATAGAATAATTTTTTTTTTTGTAATTTTCTATTTTTAAAATCTTATTTAACCTAATATATATATTATATATATCAGAGTAATATTAATTATTTATTATTATTATATATTAGAAAAGTGTCAAAGTCAGATTAATAATATATATAATTTATTTCTATTATAATTTATAATTTTAATATAATTAAAATTCATTATATTATTCAAAAATAGTTTTTAATTTATCATATTTTATCATTTTATTATTGTTATCTTCATTTATTTTTATTATAATTATATAGTTATATATTATATTAAATATTTGTATTTAAGTTTATATATCTTTAATACTTATATTATTATATATTATTATTTAGATATTAATATAATATTTATGATTATTATAATGTATAATTATATATATTTAAATGTAATTAATTATATACTATATATATTTATAATATATATTATACTCCTATTATATTATATATTTTATTAATATGTATAATCTATATATTATTATTTTTATTATTATATTATTATCCTAGTATTTATATTATTATTTATTTTATATAATTTAATTTATTCATTTATATCATGCTGTTTATGAATTTATATTAAAATTATTAATTTATAAATTATTATTATTATTAATATTTTTATTATATATATTATCTTAGAATTTGATTGGGAAATAATAACTTTAAACAGAAAAAAGCCGAATTATGATTATATATTATTATTATATTATTATTTATTTGCCATCAAATATTGTCCTAAATTTCCATATATTATTGATGGTTTTTTTCTTATTGACAAAAATTTTAGATGATCAGACCCATTTTTCAATATGATGTAAGTAGTTTTTGTTGTTAGTGTCATTTATAATATTATAGGTTCATATTATTATTATTCATTATTCTATTACTAGATTTTATGTTTCCCAGCAGTTCCCCTTACCTGATTATTCATTATTCATTATTATTTATTATTATTCCTGAATTTGGGATAGTGAAAAAGAGAAATTTCTAGATACGTTGGTCATGTTCTATTAGAATTTATTCTAAAAAGTATCCTTCATTATCAATAAGAAAAAAAAAAAAATATAAAAAGATAAAAAAATAAACCAAAATACAAAAAAAAAATATGTTAATAAAACAATGAAAGTGTTTTTGTAGGAGAAGGTTATTAGAAAAATTATAAAAAAGAATAACATGGTTGAGTAGTTTGCTTCCAAGACTGTTGCATTATGATAACACACACGTGCTAGAAGAGTAACAGGTATCAGTTTTTATAATTTCAGGGTATGTTGAAGGCCAACTGTCATAATACTGATTCACAAAATTCTTTCAGATAAAAAACAAGCATTGATTTATCGGTTATAGCTTCGAAGGATGTGATTATGTTGAATGAATTATTTTTATTGTCCACTCCTTTACCCAAACAAAAGTACATACTGTTGATTTTAAAAAAAGGATAAAAGAGTAAAAAGTTAATATAGATATGATATAGTTAAAATGTCGTGAACTAAAATCGTTTTAGATTGTAAACAATAAAAGAATTAAATTAATTAGCTGAAAACAAAATAAAATCTAAAATGGTAAAATATAAAAAATTTCTGTTTTTAATTGTATCAGAGCAAATAGTGCAGTTATTGTTGACATGTTCATGTTTCGATTTAACGCAGGCGATTAGTATAAAAATTAGTAAAAAATATAGTAAAAATAAGTAAACATATATAGTAATATTCAAACAACTAAATATAAAAATGGGATAAATGTTAAAATGTGTTACATGATATGTGAAAGAAGGATAGAGTTCTGCATGAAGGTTTGTTTTTAAAGGTCTTAATGTATAGTAGTGAAATATTTTAGGAAATTAATTCAAATTTAAAATTTAAGAGAACCAACGGAGTATGGATAACTTTATGATTCAAAAATTACCCAAACTATAATATTAATTCTTCGTAAAACATTAAAGAGAAGATATCGGCTGTAAAATTCTTATCTAATTAATGGTAAATGTTTGAGCAAATAGTTCAATGTGTACTGATACTCAAAATAGTAAGAAATAATAATTCGTAAAAATGTATAGAAGTCATTAAATTGATTCTCATAATAGCTGTATAACTATATGTTCCCTCAAAATGGTTCTAAAATTCATAAAATGTAAAAGTGTAAAATGTTAAAATGTGTAAGATATGTTAGAATTGTAAAATAGATAAAAATCTAATAGAAAATAGCTAATTTAGAAAATATGCTAAAGTATTTATTTTTCATATTATAAATGAATCCCCTAGAGTAAATAATATGGGGTTACTTTTAGTTTTACTAAAAAATATGCAAAAAGTATTATAAAAAGTAAAAAATAGTTTTAATACAATAACTTGATGTGTTACGGTCTTTATGGTTGTGACTGTATGCAGCATAAAATGTCATAGTGTATTAATATAAAATGTGATATAAAATTGTTTATAATAATAATAGTGTAATATAAGAAAGTGAATATAAGTTAAAAACATAAGTTTATAACACTTTAAAATAGTATTAATATATATATAATAATAGTGAAGTGTTTATAAAATATTGTATAAAATATAAAATGTTAAAGTGTAAATATGTTAAATAAATAACAAAATATAATATTAGTCATATTAAGTGCTCTCAAAATATAATGCTTACTTTAGAAAATGTAAAGAAAGGTGTACAAACTGAGTACATACGGGTATATATGAATAGGTCAAATGTCTTTATAAAAATGTTATAAAATAAGAAGCTGCTATTTAATGTAAAATGTCTATATAAGTGAATTGGTTTTTAATAAATAAACTGATTTATTTTAAATGTTAAAATGTTTATATAGTATGATATAAAAAGTCAAAAATATATAAGTATTATATAATAAAATCAATGATGAAATATTATAGTTATAATATTATAATTTGTAAATGTAATTAAATGTAAAATATAAAGTGAAATAAAAGTTTAAAATAAGTAAAATTTTATAAAGAGGGATTATAATAAAATAAGGTTTAAATAAGTTAATTAAATATATAAGTAGAATGAAGATTTGAATATTTTGCCCCTCCTCCAATAAATCTTATCAAAATATGTAATATTAATAATAATAAAGATATAATAGACCCATTTTGTAAAATATATAAGTAAAAATATATATAAGTTATGTAAATAATGGTATTAAATTATGTTCTTTAATTTCTTTATTTATGATAATGTTTATATATAAATTATATATATAGTTTTATATACGTAATATAAATTATATATATATATTAATTATAAAACTGTTATAATTCATACTGATTAAATCTGTTAAATGTGTTCTCTCTCATATATCATTCTTGTAAGAATGTTTATACATGTAAGAGCAGAAATGTGTAAGAATATGGTAAAATTTGTTACAATCTTTACAATGCGTTTTGTACAGCAACAGTTATACGACGTCAAAGAATGAATTGTTGTAAGAAGTTAAAATAAAGTGAAAACTGATAATAATGTCATGTCCTTAAAAGGAAGTTGGAAGAAAAGATGAGTTGAATGAGATGCTTGCGTGATTCGAATATGTTATGCCAGTTAAACCTAGGATGCTGGGATCAGACAAATAACGCCAAGAGTAAAATTATTATTTGAACTAAAACTTATAGCCTAAGGACTCTTAATCTGTGCTAATTGATAAATAATATCCCCAATCTTAGGCTATATTGTTTTAGTAAATTTCTGCTTCATGTTTGGGCCCTATTTTCTTATTTTTAGGAATTATAGAAAATATTTGGTTATTAGAACCTAGTAAGCGCTGATGCAACCAGCTTATGTCATTCTATCAAAAAGAGTATAATTTGGAATCTGTTTGCTTATAATTTACTAAAAATATAATAAATAGGGTTGCAAAATAAGCCTATTTATGAAGACCTAATATATATTATATTATTTATATAACCTATTATATCAGGTAATTATATATACTTTATATATATATTATATATATATATATATATATATATATATTTATATAATATATATGTAGCCTATAGGACATAGGACCACATATTTTCTGAAAAATTCAAGTCCAAAGTCAATATATCGATACCTATGTATATATAGGTTGATATATTACTTATATATTATATTATTATAGGCCTATATTATTATTATTATTATATATATATATATATATATATATATATATTATAACTGTTTGTTTAACATATATTACTATTATATCATATATATATATATAATATATATACGGTAATATATATATATATTTTATATTTAAAGACTTTATATATATATTTATTATATATATATATAATACTATTATAATATATATATATATAATATAATGTTTGTTTAACAGTATGAGAATATTGCACGTGAAATTTACAATCTTTAATCTTTGGGTATTTATACGTTCAGAGACAGTATGAATTATTTTTACTATAAAAATTATGGAAATAGTAGTGCAGAGGGGTGTCACCCCCAATTTTTATGAAAATCATAGGATATAGGGTACTCTAAAAAAAATAGTAACAGAGAATAGTGAAAACGAAAATTGTCGCTCTCCTTAGGAAAAAAAGTTACAGCCTCTCAAAGTTGTTAAAACTCTCATAGACTTTTCATTTTTAACCCATCCAGGTTAGGTCTCATTTCAGGCCCTTTCGTTATGATATGTTTTGTTAGGTATACACAAATAAAATCAATGTAGAATTAACAAATCTTATCATAACCTGAACTAGGATATCCCTAAAACGAGCATGAGGCCCACCTATTTTTTTTATTAGAAAGCCAATGGGAAAATTTTAAACTTTGAGAGGCTGTAACTTTTTTCTTAAAGACTTAAATCATTTTTTCTTTTTTTAAGCTTCTTTATTATTGTTTTTAGAGTATATCCTGTGATTTTATTTATTTTTTATAAGAATCCTATAGGAGTTTTAATAACTTTGAGAGGCTGTAACTTTTTTTCCTAAAGAGAGCGACGATTTTCGTTTTCACTATTCTTCATTATTTTTTTTTTAGAGTATATCCTCTGATTTTCATAAAAATTGGGAGTGACACCCCTCTGCACTACTATAACTGAAATTATAAACAAAGTAAATGTAAATGCATTAAGCAAAGTCTATTGAAGTGAGGAATAATACTTTGGTGTAAGATAAATAACAGAAAAATAGTTCATTATATAAAGTAAGCCGACATCTGTAAGTACTCCAAATTCTTAGATGGACAATACTTTTTCTTTATTTTTTTTAATTTTTTTTAGGAAAGCAGGTTGCTAATTATAATATTTAAAATTATTTTCAACCATTGAATTTAATAGTTATTTATCTTTAATTTTTTTTTACATTTATAAATATTTTATATTTTTTAGTTACTTAAATTTACACTTCCGCTTAAATTTAAATAGTTAAAAATTATTATTATTATTATTATTATTATTATTATTATTATTATTATTATTATTATTATTATTATTATTATTATTATTATTATTATTATTATATGAAAAAATATATTTCTAATGCAATAATTTTTTATTTAGTAGCATTTACAATAATTTTATTTAAAGTTAGACTTAGATCTTACATAATATATAGGTCCAATATATATATAGCTAATATATATATATATATAATATATATAAATATATCAATATATATATATAATTATATATATAGTATAGGTACGTGATATAGTATAGGAAGAAAGTGAATTATATTTATATATATATAATATATATAATATATATATATTACGTAAAACGGGCAATTTCGGGTCATGTGGCGGCATTCAGACCACGGGGGGCAATTCGTTTCCAGTGCTCAAAATAAGCCGTATACGATGTAAATAATCGTTAAGAGTGTTAAACTAATGGACTGTTATTTATGTCTTAGGGTATTAAATTTTTATGAAACCATTTATATTTAAGTCATTAATTCTGTTGATGTTTATTTTTTTACTGAGCACTATAAATCTGGTAAATATTTAGGCTTATTGCTAAAGAATCATACAGGTTCAAATAATTGTACTACATTCTTGGTACCAAGATATGTACTTACAAATAGTCATACCTTTAATGCAATCGTTGGAGACATTCAGGCAAGAGATAAAATGTATTTATATATAAAAATTGTACATGACGCCGGCAATTCGGCCAGTTTAAAATTTGCGCTGGTGGCAATTCTGGTCCACATTTTAAATTCTAATTAAAATGCTACTTAACTCTTATTGTCCTGACGAGACCCGTTTGTCCTGTTTTTAAAATAATTTTTAACAACTTTTACAGCAAATAGGTAGGTAAATGTTTTAGTAAATTTAATTGTACAATTTTTTCAGCAAGATGGTTCTTCACAATTACGCAAAAGTAACACGGCAGGGATTCAAAGGATGATGATGTTGCCAGAACCTTAGCAGTTTTCGTTCTTGCAATTGTTCTTACGGAAACGTAATATGCGTAAAACGTTCGAAGTTTGCTTGTTTTTGTCAAGCAAGCGTTTGCGTTCGTTTTGTCCAAACAGCCAAATCGTAAAAGAAAACGCGCAACCAAACGTAATAAGAATTTCCCTTAATTCGTGTATATAAAATAAAAGAAATGCAACCTTACAGAATTTTTTAAATTCCTTACGTTCGTCAACCTAAGCGCAAAATAGTAAAAAAAAAACGCCTCACGCAACTGAAAGAATTTCCTGTAATTCTGTTGGTAAGTATAGAATCAAAAAGAATTAAGAAATTCCTACGATTTGTGAGATTTTTAGATTTTGGCGTTTGAAAAAACGAATTCGCAACTCGAGAATTTTTTATTAGTTTTCAAACCAATTTCTTAAAATAATATTTAATACCATTACTGTTGTAAAGAGACTAAAAACGCTATAGCTTTGCTATTTGTGTCAAACAGCGTTTGCATTCGATTTTGTCAGAACATCGAAAAATGTAGAAAAAACGCTCACAAACGTAAAGAATTTCCTTAATTCTGTATAAATACAGAAATGAAGACAACACATGCTACAGAATTAAGGATACATTCCTAACGTTAGGCGAGCCTTTTTTTTTACGATTTTGCAGCTTTTGGACAAAACGATTTACGCAAACTACGACATTTTATTACGGTTATTTTATTGACGTTTTCGAACCCAATCTTCTAAAATATTTTTTTATTACCATTTATGTTTAAAAATGAAAACTGACTTGGGATGTGAAAATTGAAAGAAGGGAATGGAGAACTATATTGAGGGATGTGAAATTCAAGAGGACCGAATTGCCCCGGCCCCCAAAATCTTGGGGCAATTCGGTCCACGTTACTTTTCGGCTTCTAACATTAATCCGATATACGTATAGTATACAATTTAACAAATTATACTAATTCTAATCAAGGAGGAATAACATTAACATATAAAAAAAAAAATTTCGAAAAAAATAAATTAAATAATCAACCATAAACCTTAGCATTTTGAGTACCCCTGATTTTCGACTGAATTGCCCGCGTTTTCGTATATAGTAATATATATAATACTATATATATTATATATATAGTATATATATATATATAGATATATATATATCTATATATATATACCTATATATATACACTTGGTTAGTCCTATAGCTGCCTTCCTATGAGAGAGGGTTATCATGAGATACTTTTGCACACAACATGCCGTGATCAATAGCTATCAGAAAAATGTCAATAGATTATTTTTTAAATTGTTAGGTCGAGCAGTCTAGCAGGAGAGTGTCAGCTTAATATTATACGCCTAATATATCATATATAATATATATATCTATATTGTATACATATATTTTATATATATACTATATATAATATATATATGTATATATATATATATACCGGTATATATATATTTATATAATATCATTATATATATATATATTATTATACTATATTATATACTATTATACTTTTATATATATATAATATATTATATCTATATATATATAATATATATATATATTATATATATATATATATATATCTATTATATACTATTATATATAATATACTATATACTATAATATATATATTATATATAAGTACTATATAGTATATACTATTATAATGAACTAGTAATATATTTCCTTACAGTGTAATTTAATAGTTTGTAACTTAGCATTCCTTTTATTTGAAATAATCAGTGCTCAAAAACCAATAAAAGTAGGATGTTATAGTGATAAAGATATTCCAGATTTTAATCCAGTTACTTCATCTGACAATAAATTAACAGTTTTATCTTGTGTATCTAATTGTAGAAATATTAGTAAGCGATTTGCAGCTGTTAAGAATGGAGGCTTATGTATGTGTGGAGAGTATTATTCAGGAATTGAAACAGGTGACTGTAACGTTTTATGTATGGGAAATCAAAATGAAACCTGTGGTGGAGTGTCATCAGTAAACTTATATGAAACTGCAGGTGGCGCTTTGGGGGCCCCAACATCTTTAACATTAATTGAAAATTTTGAAGACACACTTCATGTTAAATGGACACCACCAGCAAAAGACTTATCAAATCTGAATGAATATAAAGTAAAAGTTACACCTATATTTTATTTTACTCAAAAATTGCAGCCAAATGACAAGTCTTATATATATTCTCGTTTAACTCAATCTGCATATTTAGATGGTTTGCATCCAGGAGTCCAATATAAAGTTGAAGTAAGAGCCTATTCTGACAAAGGAGAAGGTTATCCAGCATACTTAGAAGCTTGGACTAAAGTTGGTGAACCAGATGAACCATCAGTACCAAAAATAATAAGCCAAACGTCATCTTCAATTATTGTTGAACTTGATGAAGCAATTCCATCAGGTGGACCAATATCATTTTATCAGGTGGTTGTAGTTGATGAAAGTTTGCATGTCATCATTGATTACGATTCACTCTTTGATTATTATACAGCATCAACCAAAGGGATTCCTTACTATATAACTGCTCAATTTCCTGGAAGTGAATTTGAGACATTATTTCATGTTGGTGATGGTAAAAATTATGGTAACTACTTCAACAGCCCACTAAAGAGTGGAAGAGATTATCATATTATATTGGGAGTTGGAAGCACAATTAATGAAACCAAAATTTCTTACTCACAGTCTCGCCATTCGCAGCATGAAAATTCAAAAATTCACTATTTTGATCAAAATAAATATAATTTTGCCAGCAACAGGGAAAATGTTGACTTTTCAGTAGAGCCCAATAGTCAATTAGTGCTTGGGCTATCAATTGCTATAGGATTATTTGCATTTCTTTTGATTGCTTCCATTCTCATATACTTTGCTCTAAAAGTTCATTTTAGACAAAATATAAGTCGCCGTTGTGGGGATCATCAAGAATTAGCAGTTCATGCTCAGAATCCTAATCAGGATTATGAAAGGGAGAGGGGGGGGGCGCAGGATGTGGACAAGGAAGAAAGCACGCACGGGATCACGAGCGGCGCGCGAGGAGAAAGAGGGCACAGAAGGCCTAAGCACAGCATAAAAGAGGGGTGGGCGACGAGGGGAAGGGGAAAATGGCGGAGGGGGAAAAATCGTTACCAGGGACAGGGGGACGAGGGGGACGATGGAGGAAGGCAGGGGGCCGAGGGCAGGGTCGGGAGGAGGGGGGGAGGGACCAGAGAAGGAAGGGGAGAAGGGGGAGCGGGAATAGGCGAAAAAGGAGAGGAGGAGAGGGAGGAGGAGGAGTAGGGGGATGGCGGCGGGGTAAGACGGAGAGAGGGGTAGCGGGGAGGGGAGGCGGGAAAGAGGCGGAAAAGGAGGAGGAGGCGAGGAGCGATGGGAGAGGGAGGAGGAGGAGGAGGATGGAGGAGGAAGGAGGGGAGGAGAGTAGGAGGAGGGGTGCAGACCAGGGGAGGTGGCAGTCACAAAGGGGGGGACAGAGGGAGGGGCAAATTGGTAAGCTGATAAGGATAAACGAAGTTCTAAAAGCTTAGGAAGAGTAAGTGAAAGGGGGAGAGGGGCAGGAAGAACGCGGGGGCATGAGGGGGCAGCAGGGGGGAGGGAGGACGAGAGAAGGAGATAGGGAGGAGAAAGGGGCCGCGGGGAGAGGGCACGAATAATCCGAAAGGCAGGGAAGGAGCGGGGGGCCGTGGGATTACCAAAAGGGGCAGGGCAGCCGTAGATGGCCGTTGGAGGGGATGAGCTGGGCAAGGGCGGCGCGGCGCGGCCAGGAGCGCGGGGGAGGTGCGAGGACGCGACGAGCCACACGGGCGCCTGGGCCACAGGGGGGAAAGCAACTGGAGAGAGGGGCGAGGAGGGAGCAGGCGGAAGGGGAAAGGCCAGAGAACCGGGCACGGGAGGGGGGGATGGGGCAGCGGGGGGCGCCACAGGGCGGGGAGACGAGAAGAGGGACGAGGCAGATGGGCCAGGGGAGCAAGCGAAGGAACGGGGGTGCGGTGAGAACGCGGGGCAAGAGGGGCGGGCAGCACAAAGAAAGGGGGGAGGAGGGAGCAAAGGGCGTACTAGAACCAGCATAGGCGCAGCAGGGCGGGAGGGCGGCAGCTGGGGGGCGGGACATGAGGGCCACAAGGCGCGGGCGGGGGCAGCAAGAAGGAGCCGGGGGGCGTGCGAGCAGACCGCGGCGAACCAAGAGAGGGGCGCAGGGCAGCACGTAGCCGATCAGGGGAGGAGAACGGCGGGGCGAGGAAGGCGAGCGCCACAGGGGAGGAGCCTGGGGTGAGGCGGGCGGGGGGGCGGGGAACCGGGAGGAGGCGGCGGGAAGGACGGCGGGCCGACGGCCCGGCGGCGGGCAGGAACAGAGGGGGGATATGAACGGGCGGGGGCGACGGGGGGAGGGGGGACAGGCCGGCGGCCGGCACGTCAGGGAAGGGACAGGCGATACAGCGCGCAGGGATAGAGAGGGCGGGAGGAAGGAGGGACCGGGAGGGGAGCGGGAGGAGGAGGTCGTGAGGGAGGAGGAGGAGGAGGGAGGAGGGAGGAGCAGAGCCGGTAGCACAGGGAAGGACGATGGGAGAGGGGTGCGGAGGAAGGCAGACAGAGGGAGGGACGAGAGGGGGGAGGGCGCAAAGGCTGAGGAGGCCGAAACAGAGGGGAAGAACGTGGAAAGCGGGAGCATGAGAGATAGGAGCTGAGAATAGAGAGAGAGAGAGAGGAAGAAGAGAGAGAGGAAGAGCTGAGCAGATGAGATATGAGAGCAGATCGAGTAGACGGAGAGAGATGACGGAGAGATGAGGAGAGAGAGAGATAGAGAGACGATAGACATAGACCTGACGCCGAGTGGAGAATTACGGCTGACCGAGAGAGACGTAGAGAGCACGATCGACGCATCGAGAGGAAGAGATGCGATGCGAGAGACGGAGATGAGAGAAGAGACGACTGATAGGAGCGAGAGTACGACGAGATATCTCGTCGAGGAGACTAGATAGAGATGAGAGAAGAGAGCGATGGAATGAGAGAGAGGCGGAGAGCATTCAGACCTCGATGTGGACCAGGGTGGGGGAAGAGGACGGGAGAGAGGACAGGAGAAGTCAGGTGGAGGAAGGGCGCATGGGTCATGGAGCGCTACGAGGGTGGAGGCGAGGCAAAGGAACAAGCAGGGGGCAAGCGAGAGACAGCGAGAGGCGGGAGCGGGGCAGCGGAACATGAAAGGCGGATAAGATTGGTGAGCCAGAGCAAAGTCGAGGCTGCTCCCGACGGGCGGGGGCAGGGCGGGCGGGGAGAGAGAACGACAGGAGGAGCGCGGAGGGCGCGGGAAGGAAAAGCGGGCGGGAAAGCCAAGGGGGGGGAAGGCAGTAGGCGCGACCAAACACAGTAGCCGGGGGAGGGCGGATAAAGAGAGAGGGGGGCGACAGGGGCAAGAAGCAGGACAGAGGAGGGATGAGAGTAGGAGGAGGAGGAGTAGCGGAGGAGGAGGAGGAGGAGGCAGGAGGAGGAATGCCAGAAAGGCTAGAGAGGAGGAGGAGAGGAGAGAGGAGGTAGTGTTCCAGGAGAGCAGGCTACGGTAGGAGGAGGATGAGGGAGGAGCGAGTAGGTTAGAGGGGGTAGAGAGAGGCAGGAGGAAGGAGGAGGAGGTAGGCAGGGCGAGCGGGCGTGCACGGCCGAAGCAACGGCGAGGGGGCATGTGCAAAAAGGGTAGAAGCAGCGAGGTGCAGGGAGAGCGAGTCGAGAGAAGAAATGGAGGACGAGGAGAGGGAGGGAGCGGGAAAAGGGAAAGGTGGCAGGTGCGGGGCGGCGGGGACCGCGATACAAGAGAGAAAGACAAATGAGCAGAAAGGGGCGCGGATGGACACAGGGGGGCTCTCATCTCTTCGGGGCCAGAGGGAGAGGAAGAAGGGGTGAGTGGCGCAGAGGAGGGGGCGAGGCGGGCAGGTAAGGAAACTGCGGCGGAGAGCGCGAGGGGGATGGGCGAGGGAGGAGCGTCTAGCACGAGAAAGGGCAGGGCGAGAGGAAGGCGAGACGACAAGGGCATGGGGAGGGCGGGGGAGCGAAGGGGCAGCGAGGTGGAGGGGGAGGAGACGAGAACGTGGCGGGAGAGCGGACAGAGGGGGGAAGTGGGGGAGGAGGAGCGCGGGGAGGGAGGGGGGGGACGGCCGAATAGGGCGGGGAGGGGAGGGAAAAAAGGGAAGGGAGAACCAGGGGTCCGGGGGGTGGGTTGGAGCGAACGGGGTGCTATCATAGAGGAGGAAGGAAGTAGGCTGGGAGGACGTACGAAGAAGGGTGTGGGCGCGAAGCTAGCGCGGCTTACGGCCCATGAAGGGGGGCAGAAGGGAGACCCGAGAGGGTGGGGAGATGGATGAGAGTCTCGGCACATAAGGGACAAAGGAGTGACGTGGAGGTGTGGAAGGGGGGAGGGGAAGTTGACGGGAGGGGTGGGGACGGAGAAAAAGGCAAGGAAGGGGACGGGGGGAGGGAAGAACAGAGCACCGAGGAGAGGGGAGGAAGCGAAATGGAGAGGGAGGGGGCAGGGAGGGAGAGGAAGAGCAGGAGAAAAGACATGGGGAGGGGAGAAGTGATGCGGGATAGAGGGAGCCGGGAAGACGCTAGCAGGAGGGAAAAGAGGGAGAACACCGAAAGAAGGGAGGGTAAGGGACTAGGTGGAAAACGAACAAGGGAACCGCAAAAGGGAAGGAAGCCGTGGGGGGACGGCAGAAAAGGAGGGGGAGGGCGAAGGGAAGGAAGAAGGGCAAGAGGAGGGGGGAAGGAAGAGGGGAAAGGCAAACAGGGAATAGATGAAAAAGAAGCGGGAGGGAAGAGTACAAATATAAGTAGAATTACGCTTCATATATAAGGCGAAAAGAAGGGAGGACGGCGCGAAAGATTATATTTTTTTATATTTAATAAAGTCTAATTTGGAAATTATTTTTAGAGAGTATAAGGAGATGCTGAAAAAAAATAGGAATAAGAATTGTACAAAGGTCAGAACAGGTAGATAAGATAATATTTGTGAATTAATATCGATTCTTAATCATAAAAATCTGACTATGGTCATAATTTTATAAATCTCTGGCACCCTTCGAACCATAAATGTATATGCAAGAAGGAACACACCGGCTGGCGAAGAATTCTCTTAATTTACCGATGAGTTTTTTTTATAGGCAAAGGCTGGACATAAAGTACACCACTAATCCTTCAGCCTTAGTGGATAGAATAGAAGTCGGTGATAGAAGAATATCCATGTCGCCTAGTCATAGGCAATAGGAATAAAGTTTTCTGTCGATGGGAAAAAAATATCACTCGCAGTCAGGAATGCGTAGTTACCTGAGGACAGTTTCACCCCTAGAAACAATAGTCATCGTCCGAAATAGGGACTCACTATTAAATAGTAGAAGTGCAAGAGGAGGAGACGGGCGGAAAGGAGGAAAAAATGGCGTTCATCACTGAAAAAAATAATAAACACTCATCAATCCACCTACAGGACCGACTTACTTGGATATCGTCGTGCCCCCTCTTTCAGAGAAGAGTCCACTGGAAGGTAGCAGTCACACACCGGAAAAAAGCTAAGAAGGGGACACCACGGCACTAGGCACGCAGACAATAAATCTCCGCGGGAGAAATGATGGGATATATCCCCCAGTTGGGGTGCGGCCAGCAGTGACCGACCCAACAGCGAGAAGAAGAAGAAACCAGCAACCAAGTGGTAAGTCAATTATTCTCTTTGTATATGGTTGTGACCCATGCACTTGAGGTGCTGGCGGAAACAAAGATGTCACTTGGGGTGTCATCTCCGAAGGGCGCATCTACATCACCACCATCACTATCATTTTTATCGCTTTTTCATCTCTACCAAAACCATCACAATTCTTTCCATTTAGTCTATACCCCTTCTTCACATAACTTCTAGAAATTTATATCCTCATTTACATCCCCACCATTTACCCTCTAAGTCCAATATGAAATTTCAGCATAATTAATATGGATGACCGATACTTCATATTTAGAAATGACCATTTTAATCTTTCTATTGATCATACAAAACAAGGTTAAAATAGCATCCCCTTCAATGAGGAACACCAGCAGCAAAGACAAATTGAAGCCCTGTTAACAGATTCCACGTCAAGAGAGTCGACTCTTACACCTTTGTAATACCAGAATTATTAAAATTTAGGTAAAGCCTTACGAACCGTTCCTGCCAAATTCAAATTTCCTCCTGTGCGTACTACCTAAAGTAGTATTCCGGTATGGTTCCGTTTATGATCCATTTCACATATATACTAATATATTAAACTCGATAAATTATCTTCTATCATAGGGCTGGCAAGGATTGAGAGGAAAGCTTACACTAAATTTAGCGTCACACAGAATACTAGTAAATGTGATTCCCATTCATCATAACATAGCATAAGCGTGTACTCGATAATGCTTTTATCTTAATAACCACAGCGCCTACCTTTTTACTACTAACCTATTCCAATATTGCTTTCGTTCTACCAATGCCTGCAACTCCTTTGAGATGGCGGTCGCACAACAAATAGAGGCAAAGTACCCCCAAAATGATTGTTATATTGCTGTAATGAAATTATTTATGGGCAGTGTGGCACAACGCAACGTCGTGGGTATAGTAGAGTTAAAATGGTTGAGGATGCTGAGAAGATTGAGTGGAAAGAACAAAATGCATTTAGAAAAAGGGAGGATGAGAAAACGAGTAGGAGGGCTGATGACTAAGTCAAATTTTCACAGATTGAAACACATTGATTGAGAAAATTGGAGAGAGAAGAAAGAATAAATTATTTTACAGGTTTCAGTGGAGACTATGACAGGCAATGCAATAATGACAAGGATTAATAGGAGAAGCTGTTGCAGGTATTCGTAAATATGGTGTTGGTTGCAGGCTTCTGAATGTAATCAAAAGTATGTATAACAATAGAGTGCAAGTGTGTGCAAGAATAAATGGACTTGAGTGAATGCAGTTTAATTTAACTAGTAAAGTGAGCAGGGATCTTGTGTCTTAGTGATATTTAATTTGTATATTGATGGGTGAAAGTGATGAAAGAATAAGGTTGAGCAGCTGTGTGGGGTAACAGGTGGGAGGAGATGTGTATGGTGTGAGTGTGATGGGAATCGGGTGTGTTTGTGTGTGTGTTAAAGAGGTGGTGTGATAAGGGCCGTGTTTGTGACTTTATTGGAATGCTGTATTGATTGGTTTGTGTGTCGATTCAAAAGAAAGTCATTAGGCTCCTCGTTGGATATGAGGGGTTTTGGCAGGAGGGTGTAAGTGTGTGTGGTGTGGTGAGATATGAAAGTGTGTGGAGGGTAAAGGATGTAAGGCGATGTGCGTTCGGTGAGGAAGATCCCTTTATGTGAAATTATGTTGGATAGTTAGCAACTGGGACAAATATCCGAGTTTAAATATTTAGCCTATATGTTGGCAAGATGAAACGGGCGTGTACTGGTGTGGATGATGTAGAGTGAAATAAGAAAGTTATGGTGAGTGGTAGGAAGGTGAAGAATGCAAGGAGACTAGTCTTGAGTGCATTGGTTTTGCATGAGGATATGTTGTTACTTGTTACTGGTGTTAATGTATAATAGCGAAAACTATGGTTTGGAATAAGGTTATAGATCTAAGGTACAGGTTTGTTCACCAGAAACTGGAACATCGTGTCGGGAATAGGGTTAGGTTTTTAAGAAGTAGAATTGGTAAAATGAGGAATAAGCTTTACAGGGAGCTGTGTGGTATGAAGGTGTGAATAAATGAGTACATTAAAATGGTTTGGTGATATGGAAAGTGGATATGCTAGGTGGTTTGTTACCACGCGCGAATGTATAGAGGGTGTGTGTGTGTTGTGTGAATGTGTAGTGGTGTGTGTGTGTGTGTTTATAATTGACTATCTGGGAGACCTTAGAAAAAGATTGTCTGAAGGAAAGGTATGTTGATTAGCAGAATGGTCAACACAGAGGAGTTAAATGACGTGTGTGTGTTGTGAGGGGGTGTGTGAGTTGTCTGTGGGCTATGGCCCAGGTGAATAACTCTGACATTGGTGAGTGTGTGTTCCGAGTTTGATGGTGGTGCGTGTCACAGTTACGTTGTGAAGTTCGTAGGGTGGATTTGACTGCAACAGGCTTGAACTTTAGGGTATGAGGGGGGGAGGGTTTTTCTATTCGATTTAGGTAATTTTTTTTTTGTTTAACTAACTATCTGTTACTCATTGCGCAATTTCCATCCCCGAGGATAAAGAATCTAGAGAAAAGAATGATATTATAATATATATTATATATTATATATATACATATATTAATAATATATATAATATATATTATTTATTTATACTAATGATATAATATAATATATATATATATATATATATAATATATATATTATATATTAATTATATATATATATATATATATATATATATATATATATTGTGGGGAATCTGACACAGCTCAACTTCCCAGTTGCAGCGAATGACGAGGCGGAGTGTTTCTAAGCCTCCCATTAGGTTCTTTGGTTAGGTTTCAATGTTATACACTCGTCACCTGGTACAGCTATCACTAGGTTCTTTTCCAATTTAGTATCTGATTGCTTGCTTGCTGGCTGCCCGAAACATATGGCTTCTCCAATTGAACGACTTCTGCACAGTTCCTCGATAACTCGGAGCTTAACCTCAAAAGTTAGAAGGGAGCACAAGCGAAGGATAGCGGGGAAAGAAAAGAGACCTGAACTCTAATTTTCCGACCTTTTTGTTTGATTAGACTCGGCAAAAAGACAGACGAAGACGGTAAGAGGAAAAGATGGAAACTATTTTAAAAGCATGGACAGAACAAGAACACTTAATGGGCGAGTAAAAAAAATCCTCGTGCACTATATTTTATTAACGTAAATGGCTTTGATCAGTAACAAGCTATATATACCTTGAAAAATGAATTAAATAGGTAATAGGGAAAGGAAGGGAAGTGTCAGCTCTTGAGTACCTCTTATCTTCTTCATGAGGGACCTTTAAGATGGTTCAGCAATTTATACAGCTTATTCAGGGGAAGTGTGCAGATGAATTAACACAACAGGGAGAAAAAGCAAGCAATGAAAGACAAATCGTAAGTGTGAGAATTCACAAGTACAATGGAAGCATGATTTCAGACAAAAACACTATACTACCGCTCTACTAACCGATTTAATACAAAAACATCTTCACGGGTTTCACAAATTCCTCCCCCTTCTCGCACTTTCCTAGTAGCATAGACTCAATAAGACATTTGACAAAGTCCATTGTCACGCTGTTAATAGACCAAAGTAATAGAACACCATGATAGGCATTGATGACAAGAAAATAATAGCAAATTTCGCTTTCCAGTTATACAGCTCGAGCCATACACATGATGGGCCAACGGATGCACTCATTCACGATACATACAAAATCTATTATAATGGAGTTCCCGCAGGCGGCATCCTTAATCACAACCTCTTAAAACTATTTTATGCATGACCTACCAACATCCTTCTACGCGTAACATCATAGTTATGCAGACAAACCAAATTACACAGCTAAATTCTTCTATAAATACAGCAAACAGAGAACCTACAACAATATATAAACCAATGGAGAAAAATGGTATATAACAAAACCCTGAAGAATATTTACCTCAAAAATCCTCTTATCACAATACTTCCCCTGATAGAAGGAATCAAAGATCTATCCACCGTTTTTCATAAGGCATTTGGTTCCTTCTTAATTAAACGAAACTCTCCACTAGGATTAACTTTCAATAGACGAGTGACATTCAATTCCCACATTCCATTATTAACATCTAAATCACACAATAACATTAACGCAATGAAACAACACTTATTGAGTTATCAATCTTAGGCCACATAACAGAGACCTGCAAGTAGTATACAGACCATACTCCCCGCCCATTCTTAAATGAGCATCACCTTGACTGGGCACCACAGTATCACAGTCTTGATATTCATGGAAATAGAAAACCATACAAAAACAAAGCGATTCAGGAATAATAAACATTGCTGAAGTATCTCACGCACACAATTAGAAACTAAAAAAATAGAATTTTCTTAGTTATAAATACCATTCATTGCCCGCTTGGGGCTACTAAGTGATCAGTATATATATATATTATATATATATATATATATATAGATTATATATATATATATTTATTATATATATATATATATATATATATATAATATATATATATATATATATATCATTAATATATAATTATATATATATATCATATATATACTTACATATATAATTGCAGGCTTTTGCGAAATTCCTCATCGGATGTTGCAAGAGGAATGAAGCACTTGAATTCATGAACGTATCACATGGACAAATTTCCGCCGTAACATTAGCATTAAAGGGATGGACAGGACCGAAAATCTTCTGGATTTGGTCTCTTACAATAACCATAAACGAATGTTTATATTCCTGACATACCGACGTTGCACACTCCAGAAGTTGTGCATACTAAATTTTGGTCTGTCTTGAATGAGCGAATGTCCCAATCCGGTGGGTGTTTGAATGTGAGAGGGCTGTACTCTGGGAGGGAACGCCTACGCCGATGTCGAAAAGAAAATTAGCTCAAGGGATTGTTCGAGGGTTACGTCTCAGCACAGCCCCAATACGTTTAGCGACATCTTTATGAAACAATGTTGTTGTCGGTGACGAATGACGGCAGATGAAGCGTCATCTTTTCAGGAGTTGAGGCTGTGCTCTGAAAACGTCATCGTTCAATCGCAAATACTCCAAATCTTTTTATTTCTCTTGTTCCATCATTCCAGTAGAAACTATGTCAGATTTGGAGTTCATAGAATTAAGTTAGGCTGTATTTTATGTTTTGGAAACTTGCAATAAGTATATATATATATATTATTATAACTATATATTATATAATTATATATTATATATTATTATATATATATTATATATTAATATATATATATTATTATATATATATTTAATATATATATATATAATATATATAAAGTTTTTACCTAAAAACATCTCAATTTTACTTGTTTTTTTTTAAATTTCTGGTATTTTAATGTGCAATTTACCTTTGTTTACTTTTTCTCAGTTTTATTATATATATAATATAATATATATTTATATATATATATATAATTATATATATAATATATATATATATATATATATATATTATATATATGATAATATATATATATACTAATAATATATAATATATAATTATATATATATTATAATTTTTTTATAATACGGTATAATTTAGGGGTGCCACCAGAGCGCGGGGCATAGATTTTCATTTGGTATTACTATTAAAGAAGCAGTTTCTCCTATTCTTAAATTTTTAAAATTTTAATTAAACATTTTGAAATTATAAAAAATTATAATATATTAATATATAATATATGATATATATATATATACTATATATATATATATAATAATATATATATCTTATATATCTATATATATAATATATATATATTATACTTATATATATATATTCTTGTATACTTTTATTATATTATGTTATAATATATATATATCTATATCTATATATAATATATATATATATATATATATATAATATATATATAAGTATATAATACTAATACTATTATATATATATATAATAATATATATACTATAAATATAATATATATTAGGGTCAAAATTGTTGTGTGAAAAAAATTTCATAAAAAATTCGGAAAAACAGTTAAATGTCTCGTTTCTCATAGTAGTAAAAAAATATATTTTAAAATTATTATTAGAGAAAATGATTGACAATTAAGAACATATTGCGACATCATCGTGCAAAGTTTTATCTGAGAACACAAGTTCAGAGTTCCCTCCATGGAGTATTGAACCGCTCAGAATTGGTGGGGGTTTCATAGCTGCTAACTATTCATTGTTGCCTGGTTTCCCCCAGTGATGTTGACTTCTTACTCTCTTGGGAAGAGTTTTCTTGTTCTCTACCTTAGCTTGGCAGTCATGAAATTGAAGTTGCTCTTTCTGACCTAGTCAGCTTCTTCTAAAATCAGAGTTTTTCTTGAAAATTACAATAGATGGATGAGGTAGAGCAAATTAATTTAAAGTTTCGATTTTAGGACCACCCTAATTTAGATATAGAGTATATATAATATTATATCTATATTATAATATATATATATTTTATATCTATAGATATATATATATTATAATATATATATATATTATATATATATATAATATATTATATCAAAAGGTTTACAAATATTTTATTAAATATGCAAATACATCAAGCGACTTTACATGCTACTTGTTATATCTCCTTCTAAACTAGCTGCTAGACGACAATTTGCATAGCAATATTTTTTTTTTTTTTTTTTTTTGTTTTTTTAAATGATGATGAAAAAAATTTGGTGCGGATAACAAATTTTATTACTGAAAATTTGTCAAAATCTTGATACTAAATATTGAGAAACGGTTTCAAGCAATCATTCATTGAAAAGTTTCTAAGGCAACGCGTAACAATTAATGGCTTAACTTTCATCAATGAAGATACATGTACCGTTGAAGATTATCCGATTTCTAGATGTACTTGGATTCAAAATACCAAGAAAAAATGCAGAAAGACAGGAAAATATTGTGAAGGACCTACATTAATTATCCCTGATGTCGTGGGGTTTACTATACTATCCTATGGCTCAGTCAACAAAATTTATTATATGAATTGAATATAAGAAGGATTGCTATCAAGTTTATCTTGATTGCTGAATAACGATGAGAAGCAGAATAATGAAATATTAAAGGTGCTTCTAGAACGAGTTATATTGGTTCAAAAGCTCTTTTTCCTTTACACTAAACGAAACCACAATCATTACAGTAAAATCTCTCTTTCCTGCAACCAGAGTCAATTTTCTGTTTCTTTTTACATTAAAGAGAATATTTTTTGCTTGTCATATTTGTAAATGCCTATTTTATCAGTGATGCCCTACGGAAACCAAGGGAAAACACACATAAAATGTCCCCGCAAATGACAAGCTAGCAACCAGGTTCTCCATCATCATGGTAGCATAATAGTTGCTCCTCGCCTTCCCTACTCCCTCGATTTAGTTTCTTGTAATTTTCTTTTTCAGAAAATGAATATTAATCAGATGATGATTTTGTATGGTAAACGAAGCCCAAAGAAGAATCACTGGTGATGCTTAACATGATAATAAAAATGACTGGCACAATGTGTTCCAATCAGCGAAACAATGCTGGAACCTGTATATACGTTCCATTGAGTCCTACTCCGAAGACATTGTTTGAGAATAAGACAGAGTAGCCTAGGTTAACATTTAAAACATGTATTTTGCACAGCAATATTGGGCAGCATATTAATAGTGGGCTTGGCGGAGCTCTTTCTCTGACGTGTTGTGTACTACTATTTACTGTATATGGATTGTAGTTTTAGAAATACCTATCCATTATTTCCAGCATGACCACCACTGGATTTAACTATCTCTTTAGGAACTTTGTACACCAGAACACAGACTTCCGATTTGTTATTCTCTTTTTAGAACAGGAACACAAGGTTTCGATTTTTTCTCTTTGAGCGAAGGAAATCAACTTTTCAATTTATATCTTTAT
>JABUQX010041097.1:75000-95000 GCA_015478945.1 Trachelipus rathkii | reverse complement strand
ATATATAATTTATATAGTATATATATATATATATATATATATATATGATATATCTTTAGATATATCTCTACACTATAAAGAAATTTATACTAAAAATATATATATATATATATATATATATAAGAAAACGATGGTGCATTTTGGAGCTTGGTTACATATTTTTTGATTATTTCCTCTGAATGAAATATAATATATATATATAATATATAATATATATAATACTTATATATATATTAATATATATAATATACTATATAATATATATTTATATATTATATAGATAATAATATATAAAATAAAGTTTATAATTGAATATAATATATTATCCATTTTGTTATGGTATTTATGACATTCTAATGCCAAATGGTTCGCCTTTCTGTTCTGCGTTCGTATCAACACTCATCCTCCAGACAACATCTTAGAAACACCACCTTTTATCCACATATCATATACGCATACTTATATCCACACCCCTCTTCTAGACAACATCCTACAGACATCCAGTGTTTCTTTCAGACAATTTTCTCCGGGGGGGGGGGTTACAGAGATTGGGGGGGGAATAAGAATAACATAAAATTACAAAAAATTAAAGGATTGATATTCTTGTCACTTGTCAGCTAATCTTAGTCTTATTAGTTACTGTCTTACTGAATTAGTAAATATCCGAAATATAACCAAATCTTTAGTTGTAAAAATATAGCAATCTATTTATGAAATTTTTTGGGAAGTTAGATAAATAAAATAACATAAAGGTACGAAAATATTATTATGAGAGAATATTATAATTAAAATACATGAGTAATATGACTTTTTCAAATAAGGAAATAGATCTTTGGTAAAAAATAAATTTTATATATATATATATATATATATATATATATATATATATATATATATATATATATATATAATATATATATATTATATATATTTATATAAAATAAATATATATAACTATAATTTATATAGCTATAACACTTCCGTAGGCCGTAGCCCCGACGTTAGTACTTAGTAAGTTAGGGGTATTAAAGAAGTAAGTTTAAAGGAATCATATACGACGAGTTTTCTTCGTCGCATACAAGTCTACTGTTTTTTCTAGAAAATCCTCAGTTGGAATCTCATACCCCTCGATGCTTATCATCATACAATGCATTAAGGTTTCTGCAGCATTCTATTTCTTGTCTTACTTAGTATTCGGTTCATATTACTGAACGATCTTTCTACCGAAGCTGTCGTTACAGGAATGACAAGAAGGATTTCACAGAGCTTTTGTAACTCGCAATACCCCACGTCCTCTTCCAATATTTTCGACAATGGACTTTCTTCTGCTTTAAATATTTCGCTTTCGAGCATGGAATTGATATAAAAACTGAAGGAGTTCAGGTCAGCTAGTACACCTTCAGTATTAAGCATCGGAAATCTGTCACAAAATTTTTTAACTTCAATATCCGGTAAATTTGTTAATGACTGAAACGTCACAAAGCGACTAGCAGATATCATTATATCAATTGATTTGTCGTTAACCTTTCTTCCCAAATTTCTTCCGATTACACTATCCGCAGTAATCTCATCCCTTTAAATGCATTTTTCTTATCTCATCATCAATCCAGGGCACTCAGATGCAAACTGCTCCATATATTCACCACCGAACCGTTTTTATTTTTTGTAAGCACATTGAATCCCACACTCATTAGCATTTATTTGCAGGGCAATTTTGTTCCAGTAGAATTTAGGGATGACTGTTAGTTCAACTAAAGTCCTTCCTTTGCAAAAGCCATTGCTAGATAGAGAGTCAACTAAGGAGTCATTCAATTACATAACACAAGCCTGTATATATAGTATATCTCATTCTATCTATCATATCCTCGTACACACTAGAGAGTGCACAGTACTATCTACACGTGCTGAGAGCTCAAACGAGATCCTCTTCTTTTAACACACACTATATATATATCACGCTAGAAGGCGAGAGAGCGAGTCTATCTAAATATCTTCATCAAACCTACACACTAAGATAATATGTCTATATATACTATTGGTATCTTGAAGATGGATCATTGATTTAATGACTTGAAATCATGTAAAATATTTTTTTTTTTTTTTTTTTTTTTTTTTTTTTTTTTTTTTTTTTACAGTTGTCACCACCACTCACGCGCAGAGCCCTATTCAAGGAGGGGTGTTGCCACACCGTCGTCATTGCATCAACTAACGCCAAAACCACGCAGATGAGCCACAGACGCAGGCTTTAAGTGGGGGAGATAAGCAGCAGAGAAACACAAAGATGCGAGATATATTCCACAGAATAGCATTTGGCAGGGCAGAAAGAAAAGCACCGCAGCGAACTAGCCCTGGACCGTTACCAACATCAAACACAAAACTCACTGCTGCAAAAGACAGCGCACCCCTAGTTCTACGATGGCGACGTAAAGGGAGCGTACGAGCTGAAGTAACTCCTTCGAGCACCTGCGCTGCCGGTACCTATGAGAAAATATATAAAGCACCAACACTCGCCGCAAAGATAGCAGGATCAAGCGGAACTGGAAAAGTGACAGAACAGTTTATAAGTCTCCTTTTGGCCTTTGACTCGACCCTCTCCAAAAACCCGGGTGAAACCAGAGCCCCCCCGAGATAGAGAGAAGTACTCCATACAAGGGTGGATGAGGCCCTTGTATAGCTGAACTGAGAAGAGGAAAAACAGTCTCGCAGTCTAAACAGAAACTCCAAGTTTCTTTGGGGGTGCCCTAGCAACCGTTGTTTCCAGACATTTCTTTCTATGTTTATGTAAGCCAAGATGTGTATATTGTCAACAGGAGAGACGAGAGAACGCTCGAAAGAGAAAGGAAAAGTTAGAAGTGTCTTAAGAGGAGGCGAGCATTCATATTTCGCAACCTTCATACTAACTGCGCTTCATAATTTGTAGTAAGTTTGAGTTGTTAAAGAATTGAATTTCACAAGCTCAAACTAACTCCCACCCCATAAATTCCCTCATCCAGATCACAGACTATAGAATCAGCAGTTAAGCACGAGAGGCAATTCTAGAAGTAAAGAAGGAGCATGAATTTGAAATGAGTGCAAGATGAAGGGTCGAGTTCATCGGCATTATGAGTAAATAGGACTTAGATGTGCAGACTTGAAGAAGATCAATAATGAAAATAAAATAAAGTATGAAGATAATACCAGAACCCTGAGGGAACACCACTATTGCACAAAAAGCGAAGCTTAACCTAATCATTCAGCAATATTACCAATCCAGAGACACTAATAATCTCCTATCACTAACAAGACTTTCGTATGAAAACTAAACTTCAGAAAAGTCGCCCCATCAACAAACCAGCCAATATTGAGCCATTGAAAGAAAACTAGACCAAAGTAAGCAAGAGAAGAGGAAACCCAAAGAGGGAGCTTGGAGACAGTGACGCGTAGCCATACCCGGTCAAATCCTTTGGATATTGTGTCTAAAGTCAGCCACCTACGCATAAGCGCATCTCCCCATTAGTACCTATATAGCGGTACGGAAACCTAATAAATATATTCAGTAAAGATATGAATAATATTAATATCGCCAGTATGAACCTTCACAGAGCTACTCGAATAAACCGTAACTGGTGTTCACGGAAAGAAAGGTTAAATGAGATCCAGTATGATCTTAAAGAAGTGTGAGTAAGTTGTAAGTAAGAGTGTATTCATCAAATGATATCTATAGATAGAATCAAGTAAAGAGTCATATTAATAGGTGGTAGATTAGTATAGAAGGATCCAGACGGCTCCTTTTTTCAATAGGTGGACATGTGCGTGCTCCAACACTGAGGGAAAGTTTTAGTATTGAGAACATAGTAGGAAAATTATAGTTGAAACGAGGGCGGGGATTAGCACGAAAGCACCACTCCCTCAAAACTCGGGAGGAATGCCATCCGGGGCCACCCGCCCTTCTTAACGTTCGTAGATTTCAGGAGCAATGCACCGATCGAGTAATTACAGCAAAGGCATAGGACACCGAGAGAGAAGAAGGAGGATGAGAATGCCAGAATTCGTCAGCTTTAGTTGGAGGGAAAATATTATTCCGAGAGATTGGCCTTTTCAGTTGGAGAATTAGCAACAGAACCATCCCCAGAGCTAATAAGAGAAAGGAAAGACAGATTTACCAGAATGTGTTAGAGATGTTTTTGTCGGGCAAGAGGCCAGAAAGATTTTTCCATAGGAGAACCAAGGAGGTTAGCGCACTTTCGTTTAATGAAAGCCCGCTTTGCTCGTCGAAGTATCCCTGCAACGATTTCTAGCAGAATGAAAATTAGCGAGAGTGATAGTTTAGTGAGCTGCCCTTTAGTGGTAGTTTGTTTATTTGTATCATATTGGAAGCACGTTCGAACCATGGATTATGAGGAGACAAAGATTTAGTCGAAGAAGGAATGGAACCTGCTCATCCCATCAACCATTACAGCTCCCACCTTATCGGCAAAAGTCGAAGCGTCACAAGAGACAAAGCAGTCATTCCAATATATTTAGTAGAGCAACGAAGGCCCCCCAAATCGGCACCGATCAAAGTGCCAGAAAAAACGAGTAGTGTGCAGCTGGAGCTGTCTTGGAAGAGGAAAGTATTAAAATTAGAGATACAAGGTTTGCGATGACTTCACCTCGCCTACTATAACTCGTTCTATGTTCAGAATTACCTGGTAGGAGTCGAAATGGTGTCTATTTTAAAGAAAAAGAAACTAGTGGTGAAACATAGGTCAAGTGTGTCCAAGAATTGGTTGGGACGATCCGGAATGTGTGGGTTCTTAATAGTGCCTCCAGATCGTTAGAGAATGCTGAATTATTCGGCCTCCTCCCCACCTAAAACAGTATGAGAGGACCCCAACCATTCAGTTATGTAACATTGAAATTCCCCTAAATAGAGACCTCAGTATTTGGATGAGAAGATATTAACAGTCTCTCGAGAAGTTAGTAAGATATTCAAAAAAAGGCGTTGAAAAATCTGTTCTGTTAGGAGAATCTAATAATTAGCAATGAAGACAGATTATTTTAGTTATATATATTAATGAAATAGAGGAATGAGAATAAGATTTTAAGCCATATATATAAGAACAATCTATATTTAGGGCATAGTATATCGATATTCACGAACGTTGAGTTATCAAGTGAGAAGGTTTATGTTATAACTATATGAGCATACATACTCCACACCTTTAACACGTGAAAATTATAGAAATAAGTGTTATATGATTGAATATGCAATTAATTACAGAAATAGTTAGACGCTAATAAATTTATCATACTCAACCAATATCTGAGATGTCATCAAGTACGTAGAGACTAATATTATAAATTTCTAGAGACTTATTATTAATTAATTAGAGTTAGAAAGTGGTGTTTCCACGAAGCAGAGTTAGAGCTGTATAAAGCACAGCGTTATATAATTGTTTAATTAGTATCAATAATATATATATACACACAACAAAATTAACCTAATACACTGCCACACTAATATGACCTGGCCACCACTACACAACACCTACACAGACATAACAAAATATAAAAACAAAAATAACTTCTAAATACAGTACAATATAAAAAACAAAAATAAAACGAGAAATCGTGATAAAAATGATCATACACTTAAAACCTATTAAATAAACCTTAAAAATATATAAAAAGTTTATAAATATTAAATATCTAAATAAAGATTATTCCATAAATAGTAAATTTTATGTATATTATAAAAAAAATATAATTAAAGAAATTATTAATGTTAAAACGCTAAAATAATCTAAAGGAAAGTCATAAGCGATCTATTATAAAAAAAGGCTAAAAAAAAATTTATTTAAAATATCTTTTTGAACTACTACCGGATTTATTACATATTCCTGCGGAGGCTAGCTGCTATATATAGGACAATGATATAGTGTACTACTTACAGTATTATATATAAGAACTTCTTTGTATTTGCCTTTTCGAAAGCTACTTTTATCTTTACACCTCCAACTTTTCCAGCAATATTAGAAGCACCATCAAATTCAAAAGTAATAATGTTGTCATAATTAGTTTATGTACATATTTTAAATATATCAAAATCACTTCAATATGTTATTTACACATCAAAATAACACAAGCTATACCATATACTATATAGTTTACTATTTCTCAATTGTGATTAGGTATTTAAATAAAAGTACACCAAGAATTATAAATAATGTTACTACGAGATTGTATAGCCTCAACTACTATATAAACATTAACTTCAGGCTCCATTTCAATTACTTAAAGTAAGTGCTCTCATGCTTGAGCTTAGTAAACAGGTAAGAAGCTTATCTTTTTATTTCACTAAATTGTGAGTTATTTTTCATATATGTTACGCCACTGCGATATTCAATTCTGTCATAGTCAAACACGAAACAACAATATATCAGTAAATCCAATCGCGAAACTTTGTAACTCACCTTGATATAATATTTAGACTACCTACTCTATCTTCTTTACTCACTCCATAGTCTTATTTAATAATCTAATCATTATCAAAATTTGTACCAAATAAATAAACTGTATCAATCAAACTCTTTAATATTTAGATGTATGCAAATCTAACTTTACCACAATTATAAATTAATATGAATGATATTAGCAATTATCCATTATATTGGCTCATGATGAGGCTGATAGACCCCTATTTATTTATTACAGTATACACTACTCACATCCTAAAAAATATATATAGGTGAAACGATCAGTATAGACACTCGGGAAGAATTGTTTCATGAGCGTACCGTATGTTAGAGTTACTTTGGTATATCAATATGAGCCATGCTCAAAAATATACGTTGAATTTCTTTTGTTTATACCACTTAACACACATTATATAACTCTATTCGAGTATTAATTATTGAAAAAATCAGAGTATTCTTTGTTCTGTATTATGTAAAGTTTACCTCTCTAATTCATATAACATGATAGTTATATGTCATCTACAATAGATATTTATCAAAAATGCTCTATGGTTTTTGAGGCATTTCTGATTTTTTCTCAAACACATATTCCGTACTAATAGTAGATACTATTAATCACGCTCGTGAGAGAATATCTTTCACACAATTCTAACTTAATAATAATTGCATGAATATAATGTACTGTCCTAGTATACTACCCACTACAAATGTCAGTAGTTGAAGAATAAGTACATTTATATATTCAGTATATATTATTAACATGTATGTGACTCAATAGTACATTGTCCACACTAGCAACTACCACTTTTTGGGGGATAATTATTGAAATGAACTAAATGCGGATAGATTATTATTTATTTTTACTCATTCGATATATACAGTATCACAAATTTCTCCAGGAATCATCATTAATGAAGTTACAGGTGACAAAAGTATAGACTATATACTATCTATTATTATTATATCTATAATATATTTATTTATTATATTATTATACTATAATTTATTATTGATATACTCTCAATAAAAAATAAAATTTTTATATTTATAATTTTATTATAAATAAATAAATATTTTTTATTTTTAAAAAATTATTGTTTCCAAGAATAAAATCAATCTAATGTGAGCATATATATACACCCAAGAAATTAATTTTTATTTGAGAGTATAAGATTAATGTGCTAACCTATACCTACACGTAATAAATACATATAAGATAGTACCCTAATAAATTTGTATGTTTGATCGTATAAAGTTGACAAAAAAAATTATCTGCAATATTTCATTTTCCAAATATATCCCCAAAAAAGTGGCGTTATGTAGAAATTGTTAGATACAACGTCATTATAGAGTATTACCAAACTGAGATATAATAAATTATTAGAAAAATAGTCTTACTCAACTAATTATTATATGAGTAATGGATATACCCTATCTTATGCATATTTCAAGTTTTGAAGTCTAAATTTCCATACGTAATAAGTTTAGTAGTAAGAGTTTTTTTTGAGTAACAAAATCTCATAATAATAAAATGATATAATTATTGATAATATATTACACTTTAAATATATATATATATATATACCAGACTTATATATAATATATATAAATTTATTAGTAGTACAAAAATATGGTTTAAATGTACGAACAAAGTTTTCAATGTTCGTTTAGAAAAAAAACTATGAAGCTACATTTTTATACATCATAATATAATATATAATAATATATATATATATATTACTATATATTATCATAATATATATATATATATAGTATACATATATTATATATAAATACTATATTAATATATATAATACTCAATTACGCACTTCTCAAGGCAGAATTGACAACTGTGATTATTATTTATTATATAGGTAATATATCTAAATGAACAAGTTCACACTATTGCATTCTCAACGTATGAATTTCATTGCTGGTTTTTTGATTAACAGCAAATATATATAAACATATTTATAAATATATGGTGGGATATATTGTAATTTACGACAAAAATTAATATTTTATATTTGACTTCTCAATTTATTCTCCTTGAGTGAGGCATCACTCGACTGTCTCATACGGGGACAATGCTCCCCTAGGAAGTTAATGCCTAGTAAAAAACTAACTGTATATCCTCTATATTATTCTCCACTATGTATGTGGAGTGAGATGAGATAAATAAATATATTGACTAACTAAGAGTATAATGTTCACTGCGTTGTACTACTGATAGAATGTATGACTTAAGGACATAGGTTTATGATAGTTAATAGGCTTGCATGTTACCCACTACCCACTTATTCTTTTATTTCACCAGGTAATAATGCTTAAATTGCATTTACCTTGGTACGAGAAGGTTACGTTGATCAGCCGTAACTGACCCTTCTATATTATTATCGGTGAAATGGTTATATATATGAATCTATTACTATATAATGGTACATTGAATAATATGTTACACAGTAAATATAATAATTTATGTAAATACTTACGCATGTCTTACTTATGTTAATATAGTCTTAAATGTTTACGTCCTTTTTAAAACATAGAACCAAACTGATGTATTTGAAAAGGAACACCAGCTCTCGAGAGAAATCTGTTGAAATATCAGCTGGAAAGGTAAGAAATGAGAAGAACAAGAGAAGGCTTGGAAAGATATTGAAGAGGATGTGTAGGATGACATACTAGTCGAGAGCTTTAATTAGGAGCTTGAGTGATAGAAGGACTTTAATATAGGTTGATGAATTTAATGTTAAGAATGTGGCCAGATATGTCATAGAAATAGTTGTGTATGAGATAAAACTTTTGCTGAATATACGAATAGCTTTAAAAAAAAATTTATTGGGATCATATTGGAGATTTAGATATTTCGAAATGAAAGTACACTCCAAGAATAATTAAATAGGATTTTAATATACAATATTAAAATGTATAATTATATATTATAGAGAAACCCAAAAACTTTAAGAGATGTGAAGCGATATAAGCAAAAATAATTGCAGAGACCATATTTCTCTGAAAGGTAAATGAGAGAATATAGATTAAGTCTGTAAATTGTTCTTGGTATTATATATTCTATGAATTGGTAATTGGTTATTGAATTGTGAGGACTGAACAGTAATTTTAGTAAAGCGTTTAGGAACATAGATCTAAAGTTATGAATTTCTCACACTATCAGTCTCTTGATACTCTATGCTACACGAGATTTAATATGTCTTATTTCTTTTACAACGTTCCACCACAGTCAATTGCGCGAAGATGTTCATAGGAGACTGCAGTGTATTATATGACGGTCCGGCAATATATTACCGATGACATCAATGAAAAGGTTACTATCCTCCTCAATTGCGCGCAAATTTACGATATGAACACAGACGCAGCTTAAATAGGAGATTTATAATTTTCAGCAGGGAAATACAGAAAATGACGAGAATTCCCATGGTTATTAGGCAGGCAGACACAGAGGCTAGGGCGTATAGCCCCGGGAAAAAACGCACTTATTTCTATCCAAAACCGTTAGACCTAGCTGGAGTACCCAATATTTCAACTCATTCGACTCACACAACTAGCCGTGTGGGCAGTCAGATACAGCACCCCTTGTGCTTACGAGGGATGGTAAAGTGGTGGTTTACGCGAGTTGATAAGTTGCCTCCGAGCACCCCTGCCCCGTGCCCTTAAGCGCCTAAACAAAATCCTCTTGAGGAGCAGCGTAGGAGGACGAGTTTTGAAAACCTAATGGAGAAGATGCTAGTTGCTAGCTGAAAGGGCGGAAAAACCCTACCTGAGAGTGTTAAACTCGAGGAAACTTGCGTCCAAACCATTGGAGCTGAAGAAATGCTTTCTGGAGTGTTCTAGGGTTAAAAGTTTTGGACCAGAAGGAGAAGACGCTGGGACGGCCTACTGGACAGGGCGGAAAAGCGTGTTCATTCCTCCGGGAGTTGTTTGATTATAATGGTTAGATTAATAATAAGCTATATACATTTGCAACATCCGCTATCGCACCAAAGAAGTATATATATATAGAGTCAAGTGAACTATCATGGAATAGTATCAGACAGTTTATAAACCTTATTTATGGCTCATTTTATGAACTCTACCCCATCCTATAAAACCTGAGTATGAAAACTACAGAAACACTCACCCTCCTCCCATACTAGTAAATGAGTAATACACTATAAATTACTCTCACCATACATGTACGGATGTAAGCCTCACTTATTGATATAGCTGAAGCATAAACTGATGAAAAGGTAATAAATAAATAGTCTCGCATAGATTATTCATATACAGTAACTATTCAGTTTATTTATAGTTGAGGCCGCTACTTAGCATAAACCTGATTATATGTTACGATGATGGTATTTCCAAAGACATTTTTATTTATTTATTATGTTATTAAGGCCAAAAATTATTGAGTAGAAATGTATGTGTCTTTATTAAAGAATTGAATTATTCATCAAAGGTTTTGATACACATTATCCCCCGATCCGTGAAATTATCTATCCAGATCAGCTATAGAATAATAGATCAGTAGCGGTAAAATATGATATAATAACAAACGCGAGAAAAGCACATTATCACCAGAGAGTCTTATAAAGAGAGCGAGACAGCAGAAATTTGATGAGTGAAGAGATCACATTTAAGATTAAACAGAGAAGTCAGAGAGAGCGACGGCTTTACGAACTACTGGAACTGAGTTCTGCAATAGAATCAAGTCAGATGGCACAGTGAGAGCAAAAAAATTCCATATAAAATAATGAATAAAACTAGTTAAGTAAATCAAAATAAAGTAGAGAATATAACTATCTAAACACCCATTAAAAAACTACAAACATAACATTGAGAAGAGTGACAAAGATAGAAGTGAGAAAGATTACACAAACCACATCTAAACAAACTATTGCGTGATATATATGTGGAGAAGCGTCAGTGCGAAAAGATATAGTACAAAACATAAGTTATAAGACAAAATGAGATTTACAAAAGAACCAAAGAGGATTAAGGAAATTTTGAGACACGAGGAATCAGAAAAGACCTCACATATAGACACGTGCCCGACAACTCCCACTGATCAAAGGGCTTTAGTGGGTATTATTAAACATATATACACAACAAACTCATCACAGGCCAAAGATGAACTCAACGGTAGTTCCTGAAAGTAGCTCCGAGTAAAATAAATAACTGAGTAAGAGATTGTGGTAACTTTTCAAAAATTTCTTAAAATTAATTAGCTATCTTATAAACAAGAGAGAACAGAGAGCAGCGATGAGAGTGATGATACACAGCCAGTAGACGCTGTGTCACCGTCACACACAAATGACAGTTGACTATACAACAGAGAAAGAAAATAGAACACTATATCCAAGTGAGCGACGAGGTGAATCTGAGAACTCACAAGCTGTTCAGATGCAAGAGGTGCGCAGTGTATCATATAGCACTAGAGATATTACATATTACGATCTAAAACTGATGGCGCACTATCGTTGTGAGTGAGAGTAGAGAGTAGGTTTATGATGAGTGCAGAGCCTTCCTCTATCTAGATAGTATATAGTATTATAGAATTATCTGATATATCACTCTATCTATGCTGGTCTTCGAGAGCTGCAGTAGTGTTTGATAAGGAATCTGTTAAATATTTGGGAAACAATTTGTGGTAAGTGATACGTTTTGAGAGAACAGGGGCAGAGTGGGATCGTGTGAGTCTGACGCCAGAGCACACTTCTTCACACTAAAAGCAGCTGTAGGAGATATGGAGCACGAAGATGCCCGTTCTCCGAGCACCAATCGCCCGCCACTCCAACCTTAACTGATACTCATATTACGCACCCTTCTATCACTCCTCGCTCATACACTGCCACGTGCATCACGCTTCACCACGAGCATCACGGAACAACCATGTGCTATCAAAATTCACACAAATTTTTTATACCCATTCTGTGTAAGCGACCTACAAAATCAGCCAAACTCATATCCATGAGAGAATAGATGTATAATATGAACCTAAGCAATTCCCACGACGTGTTCGAAACGCTCTCCAGCATCACAACAATACATGGAATCCTGAGACGCACGCGCTTTTTTAAAACGTTATCTATCAGCATCATTTAAACCACCTCACACAGGATAAGATAACATAAGTAGTTCGTGAGCATCACACAGCGCATTCACACGCGTGATATAGTGTATCGAGTTATTATATATGGCTAGTATATGCGATTTTTAATGTGCAGACTACCTACATGTATACAGCTAGTTTCTGTTCCATGCCATGTTAGAAATAAGCATACATCACAATTTAAAGGAATTATTCTTCTCGCACAATTATCGTTATTCTCTGATGAAAGCAACTACTCATACTCTTATAATAGTGACGGCAGCTTATTCATTCTTGATATTGTTATATTATATATCCTCCTTTTGTCAAACTACCCATTGAATTTTTTTCTTGAGGTTTCTTGGATCTGAAGATAGAGTACATATATTATTGTTAACGAGAGTGTTATTGATTTGAGACTTGAGAGTACGTTAAATCAATATGAATGCCTAATCCTCTATCTGTCAACATTGTTAACCTGCTACGCAAATGTTTTTAGTTTATAATATGACCTCATAGGAAACACTATAGTTTCAATTACAGATTCGAATCCTGTACTAGTTTATAATTAGATGTTATATAGATGGATAAGTAAGATCTTACTTGGAAATGAATGGAATGACCAAGCTCGCTATCACACACACCACGCTCATTTCTATGATACATTCGTCACCACCTCAAAGCATTCCTCTCTCTAAGCTTGTGATCATAACACTCTTACTTTACATTGCGTTTAATGCTATTCTTTCAGCTTCGATAAATGAGAAGCCATATCCTCGCCTACTAACTAATCACTAGCGATAACTGGTGAAAATCCTTACATTTAAAGTCCCTATATAGTCTATATATATATTATATATATATATATATATATATATATAATAATTGAGGTGAGTAACATAGACCTACCTATATACCAGAAAATCGTTTACGAGGGACCACATAACATGTCTTATTATCTCATTCATTTCCTATATTTAAATAATATATTTACTTATTCATTTCTATTTAATAATTTATTATTATTATTATTATATTATTTATTATTATATTATTATTATATTATTATTGATTATATATAATTATATATTATTATATATTAATTTATATTATTTATTCATTTAATTATTTATTTATTTAATATTATTTAATATTATTATTATTTAATTATATTATATAATTATTATCAGTAATAATATTATTTCTATAAGAACTATTAAGATAAATATACAATATAATTTGATTCACATCTATAATAATATTTTCCAGGGGTGAATCTCACCCTGATAATCCCCTATATTCCTACATCTACCTCAGCGACAACCTTGGGCTTTCGCCCTGTCCTATAATTAGACCAGCATCTTCATTATCTTCTGCCTTCAGAAAATCTTTATGATTCTTATAGAGACATCTCTTAGTTAAAACTAATTATTCTACGGCTCAATGTGATGTTCAGACGAGCTATAGCCCTTGAGCATATATACACATCAGGTTAGAGGTTTCAACCCTTTTCAATATAGTATGGATATATTATATATAACTTATTAAGCTAATCGTTTTCACATTTGGATACCTCGAATATATACTCGTTTATCTCACCAAGAGCTCATCCAAGAATATATCCATATGTTCTTAAGGTGCGAGTGACATATAGATTCAAATGCTTGTGCGTCCACAGTATATAAGATAATATTTACTAAAGAAGACAAGGAAAAAGGTAAGAGGACACTGTGGTTTACTTAACCCTGTCGCTATGACTTTTTCAACTTCAATTTTCTCATCTTCTAATATCGTTCATCGTCACCCTATAGGTTTGTTACCATCGATTCATAAATATTTAATATTATATATATACTGTTATTTCAACTCTAATTCCAATTTAAAAGGTTCCCTGCTGTTGAGTAGCATGAGCGAAGAGGTCTACCCTTCACATGATCCGATTGTGTCGCTAATCCAAACTCCTACAATAGCACCAGATTAAGTTTAGTTGCAATTGGTTTTAACTTTATAATTCCAAATTTAATTTCTTTAATCTTAAATAATCCAAAGAACCAAGCAGCGAGAATATTGTTGCTCCCTCCATGTTATTATTTTTTTAATTTTTCAGATTTTAAAAATTAGGATATGTTTTTTAATATACGCCATTAATAAATAAAAGGAAATCTTGTTGAAAATTTTGCTACTCTTCCAACAAATTTATCAAAAATACAACATATTTTTCTTTCTTTCTATAAAATTCATAAAAACAAGACATATTAGATTTAGTAAAATTCTTTGTCACAATAATCTGGCCAGGTCCTCATTCCAAAAACCTTCTCATCTTGAATTCTGAAAGCTATTCAAGACTTTAGTTAGAAGTTCTTGCAGCCTTCAGTCTTCAGTTTTCTTCTATGTTGTTCTTCAGTTTTCAGTTTTCTTCTCTGTTGTTCTCCAGTTTCTTCTCTCTTTTTTTCCCCCTCTGTTTTCAATCCGTCCATCTTCGACAACAGTCAGATCATTTGACTATATATATATATATATATATATATTATATATATATATAAGATATTATTATATATATATAATATATATATATATATATATAGTATATATGTGTGTGTGTGTGCTGTGTGTGTGTGTGTGTGTGGTTGTGTGTGTGTGTGTGTGTGTGTGTGGGGTGAGGGGGGGTGTGTGTAAGTTGAAACAAGTTGGGAGGATGGAGGAAGGAATATTGCTCTAACATTAACACAAGAGTACGCGTAAGGATGAGAATAGTGGTTAAGTCTTGGGTCGGAGAGTTGTACAGAGAATAGATGGAATTGTGTGAAAGACGAGTAGCACGAGCTTTCCTCAAAAGAGGTGGCATACGCCCGTCCATTTGAGTATCGATAATATACGTACGGATAGTAATGGAACAGTCCGTCATAGAAACAGATAGAAAAGTGTTAGTGACAGCAATAGAGTTGATAAATCGATAGTCTCCACCATTTCAAGGAGAGCTTTATGTCTGAAACCAGCCTAACATGCGATGCATACTTCATAGAAGGGCGAATCAGCACAGAACCCATTTCGAGAAAGATCAGAGTTTAGTTGCGACAACGCCACACTCATAGCATCAGTTAAACAGGTCAGCAAAAAATAATAATTTTTTTTTTAAAAAGCTGTTTTTTATTATTTAACGTGAATTTTATGTTTTTCGGTGTGCTAAATTCAAAAAAAAAATGCTTCGTTTTTTTTTTTTATAGGACATCACGTTTTTAACAAATTAGGTAACTATATGAATTAAGATAATATGTCAAAGGAAATGAAAATAGACATATAAATTAGATTTTTTATTGCACAAATTTCATGAAAATCAACTTTAAATTAAAATATACTTGTATATACATGTTAAAATCGTTTCTTCGTGCCTTTAAGGCTCCTCTTCGTACATTTACGCTTATGGACAGCATCTGGAATCTCTCTATGCAGCATCCAACAGTAATCGGCCATCATCTTAACGCTCCATCTCCCCTGGTATCTCCTCTCCATCTCTTTGATGTCCTGGTGAAATCTCTCATCTTGCTCCTCACTCACAGCTCCCAAATTTTCAGGAATAAGTAATCGAGATGGGAATGGAGGAAATGTACTTTTAAGCTCATTAGGCAACCTAAAGCTTGAAATGCTTTTAACATTCGTCCGACGATCTCCTTATAGTTAGGGTCCTTGTTGTGGCCAAAAAAACTTCTGCACGACCTCTTTAAACGCTTTCCAACCTTCTTTCTGAGGATCTGTTATGGTCTTCATGAACTCATGGTCAGCTATAAGCCTTCTAATGTCCGGTCCGGTTAACATACCTTCCTTCAATTTTGCCTCTATTAGACCTGGAAACTTGGAGCACAAGTATATTGAAGCATTTTCCATCTTTCGGAAGTGATTTTACTAATTGCATCATCAATCTCAATTTAGTGTGGAGTGGTGGTAATAAAACTTTATGTGAAGGTACTAAAGTTTGTCGGAGGACATTTTTTTCACAGGCTGTAAGCTCCCTTGGCTGCCATGTCTTTTTCGTCCATTGATTTGTACGGTCTCGACTGTCCCATAGGCATAGGTAACAGGGGTATTTGATAAATCCAGCTTGTTGCCCAAGTAGCATGCACAAGACCTTCATATCTCCACTCACTAGGCGTCAGTGGCCTTCATATTTGACGCTTGATAGTTGACGTTTGTGCAGTGTAGATGTGTGCGATTGTTTCCGAGTGTTTCAATTATGCCGATTTAGCTTTTTAATGTTTTAAGATCACTTTCAATCAAAACAAACTGAAGTGGCATATCGGCGTGTACGGTAGCTCTTTGCTTTTTTGTGTTTTAAGTTTTTAATTGTTAGCCAAGTGTTTTAGCATCTGATAATTTTAATATCTGCAAAGGTGAAGTATATCAGCCTAACTTTCGCTGTTTAAGATTTTAAGCTAAATTTTAGTATATTTATTTATTTTTTTTCCTTTTAAATTTTTGATTTTTAGTTTATTTTTCATTAGAGACGCTATAGGTTTTTTTTTTACTTGTGTGCTTATTTTTAATTAATATTTTATATAATATTTTTAGCTTTTAATGCGAAACTCTAGCATATTAACTTATTATGCGTTTGTTAACTGGTTAGGATCGATTTTAGTTAGTTTTCAAACTGGTTAGTTTTCAAAGATTGTCTTGCTCTAATTAGTTTATTGAATTATATTAGATTATATTGTGTATAAGAGCTTGTGTGTGTTTGTTTGTGCGAGTGGCTGATCGAATGACTGGACGGAGTAGATGTGGAGGTGGGCGCAGGCGGGGGTTTTCTATTGACTTTGCCAACGTGCGTGGTCTGCGTGCTAATCATGAATATGTGGAATATCATCTCTCTAACTCTCAACCTAACATTTTATTATTATCTGAGACCCAGCTGGCCAGGGATTCTTTTTCAAATAAACATATCTCTAACTATAATTTTTTCTATAATTTCCGTCTAAATGGTGGTGCCAATGCCTTTATAAACATAAACACTCCTGTAACACGTCTCGAGAATCTTGAATCTCCTAACTTCAATGTTCGTTGGCTAAAAATCTTTCTCCCTACTACTATCATTATCTTGTGTTTCTGCTACTGCTCCCCTAATGGAACAGATTTTCACGATCTTTTTGACTATCTTACTATTACTCCCTTTTATTAGAATTTGTCCTTTTTATTATATAAGTTAAGACATATTATTCGGACAATTTTTTGAGCAGTTCTTATTTGACCTTTATTGGAAATAGATGTTAATTTTAGATTCTAAAACTTGTTTGCCATAAGAAATTTAGTAATTATAATAAAAATTTTAATTTTTATTTCACGAGTCCTAAAAATAATTGTCGAAAGCGATTTACAATGTGTCTTGAAGGGTATTTTTTTTATAACTCTCGCCTGCCTTTTAATAAAAGTTTAAGAAATTTATTATTTTACGTTAAAAAAACCCTGTTTGTAATGTGGTCAATCATTCTTTGCACTTTAAAGATCTTGAAAGTGGGGTCCATACGAATATGGTAAAAGGCACTTGGTCACAGGTAAAATATTTTACTGTTAGTAACTGTTGTAAAAGTTATGTATTTTATTGCATTGTACTAATTTTAAATATTTTATCCCGAGGAATGCTATATATATATATATATATAATATATATATATATAACCCATATATATATATATATATATATATATATATATATATATATATATATATATATATATATTTCATTTGTTTTTATCTTTATATGACTTTTTCTATTATCAAATTATTTGCTTAGGGCGTACATTTGGCCAGCAAAATCCATTAGGTTAGGTGCTACTTGGGGCTAACAAAATCCATTAGGTTAGGACGTACTTGGGGCTAACAAGATCCCAGTTGGGGTTCAGCTGGAGGGCTGGCACAAGAGATCCGTGGGTTGGGTAGTAGGGCTAACAAGAACCATTAGAGTTGGAGTTCTGAGGGGTATTGAGATAGGTTAGGATAAAGTTTGGTTAGGTGCACCAAATTTTTAATATGTATATATATAACTTATATATATATATATATATATATATATATATATATATATATCTCTTGCTATATATAATATATATATATATATATATATATATATATATATATTTCAATTTCTTTCCGTTGGTTTGCGAATATTACAAATTTTACCTTCCGACTCCTTTTATGCAAAAGACAATTTACTTTTATAAGAGTTATAAGGTATATATATAACCTTAATATATATATATAATATATATATTCATATATATATAATATGTATATATAACCATATATATATATATATACTCTTTATATGCTATATATATGTAGTATATATATATATATATAAAGTTTGCCATAAAAAATAGGGTACACTGCTTTGGCATAAAAGATGATCGGAAAGGTCGAAATTGTAAGATCTATCAACCAACGGAGGAAAATAGTCTATCAGGTTTATCTGCACAATTTGCCTGGCTTAATAATATACATATATATATATAACAACGCCATATGTATATAACATCTTATAACATATATATATATACAGCAGCACCTATAACTATATACTTATATAATAAAAGTGTAATTTGCCTGCCTTCCTGCTCTGCTATTTTATAATCTTTATATTTATATTTATATACTGTTATATTATCTTTATATTTATATATATTTTTATTTATATAGATTTAAAAATATATATATTTCATATATATATATATATATATATATATATATATATATATATATATAACATATATATATATATATATATATATATATATATATATATATATATTATTTTAATCACAAAGGTTAAAATAAAATAAAGTACACTCTATGACATCTTTATTAGCCAGAAACTTATCTAACCTGGACTTCATAGGCCGTGAAGTTATCTTTAGTCGACTTACACGACATCTCAATGCACTGGTTATGTTAGATCAGCAAATTTAGGTAAGACTTAAATCCCTTTTGTATATATTATTTTAATCTTAGTAATTTTGGTCTGACATTTGTTGGCCTCTAAGTCTAGGTTAGGATAGGTTCAGTTAATTCTGTTACTATATTGACTTATACGGCGTTTGTGTTATTTTAATTTTATTAATTTCAGACAGATTATTTAATTAAAATAAATGCATAGAAATTAATTAAAAAATAAAAATAAAATAAAACACTTATTATAAAGCCACCGCTAAGCTTAAATCAATTAATCGACTAAACTACTGACCTTTAGCGACTTCACGGCGACTCGCGATATAGCGACTCACGAACCTCAAGTCATCAATTTCTCAAAATTGGCCCTGATCAAAAACTGCGACTTTTATGCATATATATATATATATATATATATATATATATATAATATAATATATATATATATATATATATATATATATATATATATATATATATACTATATATATACTATATATATATATATATATATATATATATATATATATAATGCAACG
>JABUQX010041097.1:62500-70000 GCA_015478945.1 Trachelipus rathkii | reverse complement strand
CTTCAGATTCGCCACACAAAACCAAATCATCAGCATATAATTGGTAAGGCACCCACTTTTTTCCATTCTCTATCATTCTAGCACCATCCTTTGTTATCCCCACCTCTAATTCTTTAATAACCTCATCCATATTAAAAATTGAATAACCAAGGAGAAATAATATTTCCTGCCTCACTTCGCTGTTAATATTAAACAAATCACTTTCAACTCCATTTATTCTTCTTACACACGCTTCACTATCGTCAATCATACTTCTGATTTCATTCAGAAGCCTACCACCAACACCATATATCACTAACATCTGCCATAGAGCTTCCCTATTAATCATATCATGCGCCTGTTGCAAATCCATGAAACCTAAATTCAGCGTATTCTTCTTCCTCATTTTCTCATTCATTTGTTTTAGTGTAAAGATTTGACCAACACATCCTCTACCACTTCTAAACGCACCTTGTTCTTCACCGATAAGTCCCTCAGTCACTCGACACACTTTTTCGACCAAAATTACAGCATGTAGCTTCCCTACAACACAAAATATAATTCCTACCCCCTTACCCTTTATATAAGGGTACTACTACTGCTGCTTTCCTCCAATCCCTCGGAACTATACCCTCCATAAACGCTTTGTTACACAGCTTCCAAATCCCGTCAATAACCTTCTCTCCTCCGTTCTTGTTCCTTTCACCAGTAATTTCTTCTATTCCTGCAGATTTAACATTCTTCAATATAATATATTTAAATATATATATATATATATATATATATATATATATATATATATATATATATATATATATATATATATATATATATATAACATATATATATATATAGCATATAACTAACATATATATAACCCAATATATATATAACTTAATAATATGCTATATATATATATATATATATAATTTTTTTTTTTTTTTTTTTTTTTTTACAAAGTTCACCACGGGCATAGCCCCTATTCAAGGAGAACTTTCTAGGTAATTTCTACCTGGGATCCGAACCCGACGACCTTGATATGCGACTCCGTCGCTTTACCGTTATATATATATATATATATATATATATATATATATATATATATATATATATATATATATATATATATAACAACTTAATAATATATATATATATCTATATCATATATACTCTCTTTATATATGTATATATATAGCCAGCCAATATTAATAATAACAATATATATATATATTGTAATATAAAAATATATATATATATATATATATATATATATATATATATATATATATATATATATATATATAACTATATATATGCTCAACAACCTTAACCAGTAGCACTAGCATGTAGCAATGACGCCGCTTAACAACAACATATATAAGCAGCCAGCCAATATGTAATGGCATAACAATATGTGGCGCGTGTAGCGCGCCTTAGCGCACTGTAGCATAACCTGTAATAACGCCGTATATGTATATATATGTAATAGCCAGCAACATATATTATGCTAACAACAACTATAATATATGCGCCAATAATATATGTAATATATAGCAATATGCACATATTGAAAAGAGCGTAATATAAATATATATATGTACATATATGTAATGGCATATAATAATAATAATAGTATATATATATACAATAAAAAAATATATATAGTATGCTGCTCTATGTATATAACTCTCTTTGTATATATGTAATAATATATATAACTATATATATGTATATATGTATGTATAATATGTAATATCAATAATATATCTTGTAATAATATAACAACCTTTAGCCCAGCAACCTTAGCTAATAGCCATGGCCAACTAGCCAATATATCAACTAACCTGTATAACTTAATAGCCAGCCAATAATAACACCAACTTTAATAACGCAATATAGTAATATAACCAACCACAACTATGTGTATATATGTAATATTTGCATATAATAATATATGTATAATAATAATAATAATAATATATATATATATATATATATATATGTATGTATATAATATGTGAAGTGCATCACTAATATCGCTTAACAACATATATCATATCAGTGGCGTATCTGGAAGAATACACTCTTGGGTAGGCAGGTTTATATATATATATATATATATACAACGCTAATATATATATATATATATATAATAGCAATATATATAATATATATATATATATATATATATATATATATATATAACTTGCCGCCAATATATATATATATAACTAACAAACGAAAACATATTTTAATAATTATAATACGTACCTATTTATTTGTATGAAAAGCTTGTTTACATTATATTTGCAAATAGACTTAATTTTAAAGCACATTTCAATTGGAAGTAACTTTTAGGCCTAACATCTTTTAAAAATAAGCTGTGTGGTTTTTATAGATAAGTTTTTAAAGCGTTTTTCTTTAATATAAAATCTTCTGCACCTACTCCATTATGCACATTATTTCAATTATTTTATGTATGTAATGCTAAATACCACTTAAATAAAGTTATATAAGATTGTGTTCAATATCAGAGTATTGAACCGCATTCGATACAAGATTACAAACAAACGCTACCACAAGCTTTCACGGCTTGTCGTACTTTTCACACATTTCGTACAAATTTTCGGGAGAGAACGAAAAATTAAATATATTCCATTTACGATATAGGTAAGACAATACCCGTTCCCTTATAACGTTGTTATAAAAAAAGACGTCATTCGTCCGTCGGTAGCATAAATTTGCCTTAAGATCAGGTAGGAGCGAAATTTCTAAATGGTGTTATTGTGCCAGCTATTATTATTGTGGTTGTTTATCTTTTGAATTTATGCTAAAATATGGCTTAATTTTTAACTTTTATATAAATTTTTAATAATTTAAAACAAAAAATATTGGGTAAGAGCTACCTACCCGGGCTACCTATGTATACGCCTGATATATCATATATATACACTATTCTCTTTGGGCTTGGCTCCATCCTGCTTGGACGTTGAGTACGCCTCCTCCTAGATTAGGGCCGTGCCCATGAGGGTGGTGGTATTGTAGTAATATATATATATATATATATACATAGCAACATATATATATATATATATATATATATATATATATAACTTAATAATAGCATATGCTTTCAACAATATATGTATGTAGCAACCATACGCATAACAACAACAACAATAACAATATAACGTAATAACAAATATATAACTGCTATATATTATATATATATATAATGTACCTTTTCTAGGGTTCAAACACTTTGCTTCGGTATTTGGAGCAGGACTAATTCTTGTATTTGCATAAGCAAAAGTAATAATATATATATTATATATATATATATATATATATATATTCTAACTATATATATATATATACATTTATATATATATATATATATATATATAAAATATATATATATAAAAAAGTCTTTTTTCGTATAATGTTACGCTCTATATAAAAATATATATATATATATATATATATATATATATATATATATATATATATATATATATATATTTAAAATTACGTAAAAATGGCATTTTTCAGAAAGTTATTTAAAAGGAAAAGTAATAAGTATGACTGGGTAGAACACAAATATAAATATTTGAATTCTACACTTGATGAAAAACGCGAGCTCTACAAATGTGGACAGGACTTTAAAACTATAGAAGACGTAATAAGATGGGGTCATGGTTGCCAATTTGCACCACAGGGTGAGAAATTACAGAAACTAAGGGAACTGTATGAACTACCAGAACCACAGGATCCTCAAGGCTTACAGGAATCTCTTGGCTCACAGGAATCACTTGGCTCACAGGAACCACTTTTGCCACAAGGACCTCATGCTTCACAAGAACAGGAACCACAGGAACATTATTTGTCAAATATTTTTAAAGCTGATCCTGTTTTGAACAACAAAATTGGTATACTCTTTAGCGCTATTGACGCGATAGAAGTGGATGCCGTTGTTAATCCTTGTAACCATTGTTTCCACAGCTGTATGGAGAGGGGCCAATCTATTCCACAATCAGCAAGCAATATTATGACCTACAATATGATTCATGATTCTGCAGGACCATATCTGAGAAAAGAATGTGACTACCTTCAAGTTTGTCCAATTGGTGAGGCTAAAAGTACTGGAGGGTATTCGCTTCCAGCAAAACATGTTATTCATACGGCATGCCCTACTTTAGAACATCCAGGTGAAATAGAGGATTGTTACATCAATTCATTACGCGTAGCTATAGAAAAAAATTATAAAACTATTGCTTTCCCATGCATTTCCACTGGATATATGTATGGATTTCCTCCTCAAAAAGCTACCGGAAAAGTACTTAGGGCAATAAGACAATTTTTAGAGTTAAATCATAGTCATTTTGATTTAATTGTGTTTTGCTTGATGGATGGGAGAAATATAATAGCATATCAAGATTTTTTACCTCGTTTCTTTCCTTTTTAAATTACTGAATTTCAATTTAACTTTTAAGTTAACTTTAAGCTTTCTTAAACTTTAAGCATTATTCAATATTTCCTCTTGAATAGTAGGAATATTTTTTTATTTTTACCCAATTTTTTATATCTAATAAACTTTAAGTAAATGAATAATAAACAAGATAAGTGTTTATATTTTAAATTTTCCTTTAAAAGAAGGTGGTTTTAATCATGAAGCCAATGTATGGTAAACATTTTTAGGTAAGAGGTTAAACCTATTTTTTTTCAAATTATTTATATTGCATTAAATATTCCTTGACCTTAATTGAACTCTGAAGGAATAAGAATTTAAGTAAAATTTTTGTTAGAAAAAACTACTCGGTATGTGATTTCTTTTATAATTTATATATACAAATATTTTTACAATGGGAACAAATGAGCTCCTGAACATGTTGGCACATTATTTAGGTTTAAGACCTGTGGGTTATAAAATTTGCGTCAAATCTTTTAAGAACTAAGCTGGATTAGAAAATGACACTTAAATTTCTTTAAAAGTTCCATCTATAGGTTTCGGTGAAGGAAACTCTTTTATAAACTTTTTAATTTTTGTAGTCCGAAATTATAATATTTGACTGAAGTATTATAATTTTAATTATATTTATATGATGTTCCAAACTTACCATGTCTACATGTATATTACAATTTACATACTTTTAATCCGATTAAGATTTTATTTAAAAAACTTTTTCCACAAAATATTTAGACTGAAAATGTTGCACATTTCCGTTTTGAACTTCCATTGTATACAATGGAAGTTCAATACGGAAATGTGCAACATTTTCAGTCTAAATATTTTGTGGAAAAAGTTTTTGAAATAAAATCTTAATCGGATTAAAAGTATGTAAATTGTAATATACATGTAGACATGGTAAGTTTGGAACATCATATAAATATAATTAAAATTATAATACTTCAATCAAATATTATAATGTCGGACTATCTTGTGTGTGCAGTGTTTCTTTCGCTGGAAAATTTCCAGCCAAAAAATAAAATGGAGAAAAAAAAAATGCCTTTTCCTTCAAACTTAGTAACAAGAGAAAATACAAAAAGTGTTTGCTTATAAAAATAAACTTATATTCAGTCTTAATTATTTTTTACTTTTTGGCAGAAAATTTTCCAGCGAAAGGTAGTGAAAATACGTACACAGTATCACAAGATGGTGCAAAAATTATAACATTAGATAGAAGTATTAAAATTTTAATAATATTTATACTATATTTGGAACTCCACAAATTTGGAATGTACATCTTTTACTTTTGCTTTTTGCCTTAAGTAAATCAACAATTTGAAAAAGTTTTTCTTCTTACTAGACTTTCTGCTTCTATCTGTTCAATCCTATATGTGGACCTTATATTCATCTCCATAACTGCTGCATCACTTTTGTGGTAGATTCCTAACGTGCATATGTGGCTATAGCATACAACGTTCATTTTTTTTTTCAGGAGAATGTTCAATTTTGCTTGAATTTTGGGGGCAAAACCAAGAGAATTTATATATGGGAATAATTTGAAATTTTAAGCAGATTTTCAAAAAGTTACAAAATGCTTCATTTTACAAACAAAAGTTCGGTTTTGAGCGTTTTTGTCTTTTTATTGTTTTCTTGTATGAATTTGGAAAAATCGGATAAATTCGAAATTTTTCGGGAACTTGCAAAATTCTTTTGGGTTGCGATGAAATTAACTTGTATATCTTTAAAATCACTATATTTGATTGTAAGTCAGCGAATTGTTTTCTTTTAGTGGAACAAAATGTTAATAAAATATTCTATCAAGAACCAAAACAGAATTTTATTCCCAACCAATAAAGATAAGTATTAAAAGTCTTATAAATGCTATGTTGAAGGTTAAAGAAGAAGGTTAAAGAAAGAAGGCAACCCTACCAGAGAAAGCACCAAGAAGCTAGTACCTGTTCTACTTAGGTTCTGCAAGGTAAACCGGAGTTTTTACGTGGAATACGAAAAGGCCATCAACTACTACAACTCCTGAAGTAGAGGAAGAAGAAAAAAAGAACTCTTGGCACTCCTGCTACTTCATATTGATGACCCAGAAATCGAACACACACTATAGCAGCAGTTGCTTGATCTGCCTGTTTATTTTCAGGGATACTAATATGAGAAGGGACCCGGAAAAAAATCCAAAATTTGCTCTCGTGTATAAATGAATTTTAAAATCCATTGATTTCTTAATGACTTTTTTTTGAAGTGCTTGAAATTCATTCTTAAAGTTGTATTGATAAGTTCCACGTTTATTGAGGGTAGATATTCTGGAGGCTACCATAAATATTGACGCCAATTCTGACTTAAATATAAAGTATCCTACATATGCGCCGACTCCATCCTTCTCTTTTTAGCTGTCGATGACCATTTTTACCAACCCTATGTGAGATTTAAGGTAATATAAGTTGACTTTGAGAAGAGCTTGGTGGTGGATAGATTTTGATGTGGATTTCGATTTAAGCTTGCTTTTGGGAGTAGGTACAACCGCATTTCGTAGTTGCAGTTGTATGTGAATGATAGAACGGATTTTGGATGAATATGAAAGTATTCGAGAATTTTAACCAAAGCCGGATCATTTAGCCGGAAAGTTGGTTAAAGAGCCATCTCGTAAGATGATTATAACTAATTGTGTAATTGCAACATGGGTAGTTATAACTAGCATTTAAGTTGTTCTCTACTTAAAGTAACTATGATACCGGTCTCTGCCTCAACCTACGAGAGGTATGATGCCTGTCTCTACCTCAACATACCCTTTGTGACGATCTAAAAGAACTCAAAATACGTATACCGTCATTTTGGGTTTGATCAATAATGCATAAGCAGGATGTAAAATATTTTTCATATATGGCACATTCATAATTTATTGCAATACTGAGCCGGAGCAGAGTCTTTCTGGCTACATCCGAAGTCGAAGATGCTAGGTAAGGCAAGAGGTCTAGGAAGTGGTGAAAATGTAAAGTTTCGCGCGTCACACCATGCTGCAATTTTATCTATTGGTGTTCCATGTAAGAATGTATGGTTCCAGAGAT
>JABUQX010041097.1:17500-55000 GCA_015478945.1 Trachelipus rathkii | reverse complement strand
TGAGAGGTTCCCAATCTTTCTGTTAAGGATAGAGATATTAAAGCTTTAGAAACAATAAAAATTAAAACGATTGAACGATATATATATATATATATATATAATATATATATAATACATATATAAAATATATATATAAAATATATATATATAATATATACTAATATAATAATAATATATTATTATATATATATATATAGATATATAATAATATATATACCTATATATATATAATATATATATTAATATTATATATATATATTATTTCATATTAATATATATATATATATATATATATATATATATATATATATATATATATATACAGTATATATATTACTCGTCAAAAATAACGCACCACTAGATAAATATCACGCGCCGGAACGGGAAGGCCAATAACCCCATGAAACCCCACAGCAACACAGGCGAAAGCATCAGGGTAACCATGTAACCACCCTGCAGGACGAATCGATTCACGTTGATCTGGGTCGTTCACCGCGATAAAGTTTAAGGGAAAGCAGTAAACCACGTAATTAGGACCTGGTGAGAGGTGGAGGTAGGTTTGTCCGGGTATAAATGAGCGAGTGGGATACACTCACGTACGGAAGCGACTCCGATAAACATTGAGAGGATAGTGCGTCGACTGTCAAGAGATCAGCTCGGTGCAGATAACAACCACTCCCACGCCGAAGGAACACGGGGTACCGGACAGTTTGGTCGGAACGGTCGGATGTAGTACACACAACGATTGCACTGGGTGGTCCACGGTAACCAGGAACCCCTGACACATGATCGATATGAGATTACAAGATAATCCGAGAGCCACGACACCCGTGGAGACTGATTTATATGTTTGCGTGCATTACGAGGCGCCACACAACGGCACGACATCTGCGCATACACTTGGCGGAAGGTACCACGGCACCAGGGTGAGTGACAATTCAGTGCGACGACATCTTGCGGAACATAAGTCTACCGGGCCCGGAGGCCCTGCGCATAGTTATCCACTTCACATCACGGGACATCGAAGGCGCGGACTGGCATGTTGCCCAAGAAAAATATCCATTGGACTGTCGACGATTGGGCAAAGGTGTCTATTACGGACGGTCCGAGAGTGTCTCGTAACGACCTCGGACAGGCGTGCATAGAGTTTACCGACAGAACGACGCGGAGAGGTTCGACGAATGAAATGTGCGCAGTGCCCGCCGTTTGGGGACGGTTAGCGTCGGCTCATGGTCTGGGGAGGCATCTCTTTATCCGGGGCATACGGAGTTGCAACATCTTCGATCGCAGCACCCTTACAGATAGCCGCTAAGGGATAGATCACAGGACATCCTTCTGAACATATGTACGCTGCCATAATACCCCCTACATCAGTGACTCTTTCATCCTATTACATGACATTGCAAGACCACATAAGGTCCAAAGTGTGAACGACTAGCTTAGGACTGTTCAAATTACGGCGTTGGAGATGCCCCAGCATATAGCCGGACCTCAACCCAATCAACATTTGTGGGATTTCCTGAAAAGTCGGAATTCAGAACAAGCTTGCAACGCCCCTGCCACGGACCCTCCCCGGACTGCAACAGGCCATTTGTTCGACGCTACTGGGATCAGCATCCACTGTCCAGGACATTTCGCCCACTCATCGAGAGCATGCCAGGAAGGTGTTCAGAGAAGTCACAGTGCCAGCAGGGGGTCAATTACACGGTAAGTGAAGAACAGACCCAACCAGACTCTCCGCGCCGTTCGCCGTACGTACAAACATGAGTGTTTGCAGCGAGGAACATCCGAAACCCTACTGCGAGACCCTTTGGCTGCACCTAGGCCTCACACTCTATATCAACCTACGGCTCTGGGGAGGAATCCATCATGTTATTGTCATTGTCCAATAATGTCTTCGCGTCCTTCAACATTTTCTACCCTTCCTTCGCCACCTACCCGTGTGGTGCGTTAATTTTTGACGAATAGATATAATAATATATATATATATATATATATATATAATATATTAATATATTTCATATATATATAATATATATATAAAATATATATATATATATATAATATATATTTATATATATATATACTATACATATATATATTTCCGTTATTAAAGGTAGATTCGAAAACATGAACCCAATTTTATTTATATTTAAAAACTTCTAAAATTTTTATTCAAAATGGAAGAAAATTTTTGAGAAAAATATTTGAAAAGTTTTATTTTCAAGGAAATTAGCATTGTTTTGCTCTCCATACTTATATATTAGTATATATATATATATATATATAATATATATATATATATTATATATATATTTTTTATGTATATATATATATATATATATATAATATATATATATATAATATATATTTATTATATATATAATATAATATATATATATATATATATATATATAATTTAGGGTAGATCGATTACAAAACCGTACAATGCGTATAGTTGCGTTAGTTGTGGGATATGGAAATGTAAGTCCTCGGAAGATTTTAGCTTAGTCAAATGAGAGGATGCTTGCGGATTTCGAATAAAAGGTTTTCTTTACAGATCTTGCTATATTCAATAATATTAATAACAAAATTATGTTTTCCCTACTCCATGTTTAATTGAAAATGTCTTTCTATTAAAATTTAACAGTTAAATATAGTAGAGGTTAACAATTAGGAAAATGAATTTGTTTAACAATTTCTGAAAACTTTCTTGTTCATAATGGTTGTTTTGGCAGTAGTATTTCATCATATGATTCCGAATAATGTGCTTTGGATGTAAACGGCTTACGCATCTTCCTACTCACTAATCTTGTAAGAATAGATCTATGACGATTCTCAAAGCCATACACATGATGGGAAGCTTCTTTCACCAGTTTCACACACCTTTCAACCCTTTGAGAATGAGAAGGAAAATGTGGAAGGTTTTGGCCTAACGTTCGTATCCAAATAAGTTTGTATTTCTTCATTGGATAAATGTTTTGTATTAGGCGGCTCTGCAACCTCAAGTGACGTGACGTCTATTAGTTTGTGCTATTGACCAGCATTCCAGTTTACATTAGGAAGGGTTTTCACAAGTTTCTGATGACATTTCGTTCAAATAAAAGAGTTGCAATTTTTCATTTATTTATATAAAAGTACATATACTGTAAGTTAGTTACCTAAATATTTATTTATTTCTTGATTAAGTTTATGCCTTAATTAAAGTTACCTGTTTCTGCAAGTATTGTTTGAAATCCGAGACTTCTGATTCCTGGGTCTTCATCTTTTACCCTAGCATACAGGAAGTTCTCAGGAAGAAGATAAAAGGAGCTGCCTTGGATATTTTTTCTTTACAATACGATTCACATCCATGAATGGAAGAAGGTTAAGTCTAGTAACTGCATTTAAAAGAATATGAGAAAACTTATGGAATTTTGAAGTTGCTTAAGAGGGCCAATCCTGTAGGTGGAACATCTACCATCTATTTCTCCTAATCCAATCTCTTTACAATACATAAAAAGAAGCCTCTGATCGACACTGAGACCTTTAAGCACTTCTTCTGCAACATATCAGCATTTGATTGGGGTTTTTATAGCTTCATATTTCAGTACTAGTTCTTCATGGATATCCCCAGTACATTTTTGGTCAAGTGGTCCGCTAAAGCTTGTTGGTCCAGTTGTTACAGCATCAAGTTTTCTGAAGAGACCTCTTCTGATGTAGCGCGCAACCCAAAGTGTGCCAGTTTCTTCCCATTAGTTCTTCAAATTTTACTAAACCACTTTTTGGTTTTGTATTTGTAGGTGTATTATCAAGAAGAATACCTTTAATAGTGTCAATGCTATTAAATTATTGAAGAACGTTCAATATTTCTTCTGTAAGCAGTTTTCAAGTAGTACCTGAAATGGGGACAGTTTGATGTGTTAGGTACCTATCCTGAGTTTTCCCATCTTCGCTAGTAAACTTCAGATAAAGTTGTGACTCAACACACTGCTAGATAGATACCCAACTACTTATTAGGTAAATGTGCTTCTTTATATGTTAGGCCTTTTTAGTCAACCTTTCCATCCACACCTATACAAGTTAACTGCATATTTGTATGTGATTCATGATCTTCGCATATGACATTTACCTTTGCCTTTCCCCTATCTACTTTGCGTTTAACGGTCATTATGTGAGTAATATCAATATTTGGTCTCATTAAATGCCTGATGTAATGAAGTAATGAATTAGCAAGAGCTGCACCAAGAGCCCATCATTAGGAAATAATCTAATGGTATCTGCCTTAAAAATTTCTCTTGACCATCCAGCCTCATAACCTTTTATAAATTGGTCATCTGATCTAAATACTCATACATAATCAGTTACTTTAGTACCTGTATTATCTTTAATTTTACGGCCTGTACGGCGAGAAAGAGCCGGAGGCTTTGTCTTTAACATTTCTATTGGAGTAGTCTTAATGGTTTTATGAAAAGATATGTTATAGGAGCTCGTCAAGTCTTGTAGCAAGTTTTGGATTCAAGCACCGTATTACTCTGTCTCAACTCACACTCAGCCTTCATTCTGACTCCGCTCCGCTCCGGCTCCGGGGAGTGCAGTAATACGTAACCTCGTCTACGACGAGGTGACACCACCAATTACAGGTGTACCAAATTTGAAAGGAATTCGATAATTATAAAGCAATACATTGTAGAGAATAAAAATTAGAACCCTAACTCTATGACGCAATAACATATATAATACATTTACGACGAGGTTACGTAATCAAAAGAGGGGGTACCAAATTTCGGGGAGATACGACCACTCTAACGCCCCTAAAAAGGAGGGATAAATTTTTACAAAATCTATACCAGATACAGCCCCTAACTACTGGTTTGGTAACTTATCTAGTTTTTCTGCGCTACCGCAAATATACGAACATTCAAAAATTTAAAAAAGTGCTAATTCGACCTCCCCTAATATATATATATATATATATATATATATATATATATATATATATATATATATATATATATTGCAGATAGGATTTTAATTAATGTCGGAATTTCTTAAAGAATTGAAGAAAAATAGTTCCTGACAAGATATACTCTAAGAGTGACATGGGTAACCTGCGGACATTTTTTACCTTTTTACGTCGCGCTTAACATTGTCAAAATGTCATAACTTTTTATCAGAATTTTGTGACAACTTTACGCACAACTCCGATAATTTGAACTTTCTTTCTCTCTCTCTCTCTCTCTCTCTCTCTCTCTCTCTCTCTCTCTCTCTATATATATATATATATATATATATATATATATATATATATATATATATATATATATATAATATATATATATATATATATATATATATATATATATATAATATAATATATATATATATATATATATATATATATTAATATATATATATATAATAGATATTACTATATATATATATATATATATATAAACTATAATAATATATATATATATAATATTATATATATATCATATATATATACTATAATTATATATAGATATATATCATATATATATATATAACTAATTATATGATATATATATATATATCATATATTATATATACCAACTTGTGATGAACAATAATACTTTATGAGGCCGGCGCTCAAAAAGGTTCCCTTTGCATGCTTTAATTTACACAGAGCGTCAGTAATACTGCGCTTAGCTAAACTAAGATAAAAAAAAAACTTTCCTTTAGGTCCGTGGAACTGGAGCTAAGTGTTTTATAGACACTTAAGACTCGAGCTGTTAAACAGCTCCAAGCCTCCATCATATGCATGTCGAAATCTGAAATTAGTTAAGATGCCAATCCTAATTTATCTCATTAACTATTTGAGTTCAACTGATATTTTTGCATAATAATAATAATAATAATAATAATAATAATAATAATAATAATAATAATAATAATAATAATAATAATAATAATAATAATAATAATAATAATAATAATAATAATAATAATAATAATAAGGCAGTGTCTAGTCGGTTGCCAGCGATTGTGAAAACTGCTTTCAAGTTTTAATTTGAGAAAAATTATTCAATGCAAATTACCAAACAAGATGGTTGCAATGGGTGGTGAGTAGTTAAATTTTAATGTTTGTACTCTTGGATTGCTACATTAATAAGAAACTCACTACAGTCAAAGCGGACATTTAAAATGCTTATTGAATTTGATAAGAAAACAATCTGAAGCATGAACGAAGATGATGCTGAGGGTCGAAGATACCTCCGGAATCAATTCAACATTACCTGACAGTATTACAGAAAAAGATTACAATTATATGTGTTAAGATTTCTACACTTTTAATTCTAGGTACTTTTGCTATTAGAAAGAGCTTATTATTGTGATGAATATCTGAGAGAACCTCTTTCCCGAAATGTCTTTTTCGAATACTTAATAATATTACATGACACTATTACAGAAAAAGATTACAATTATATTTGTTAAGATTTCTACACTTTTAATTCTAGGTACTTGTGCTATTAGAAAGAGCTTATTGTTGTGATGAATATCTGAGAGAATCACTTTTCCGAAAGGTCTTTTTCTAATACTTTTTTTTTTGCTTGACCTTTAACTTTGTTCGTTTTAGAAATGTTTCTCAAACCTTTCATCTACGACTCATTCATATTCTCTTTATATTAGCATTTATTAGATCGAAATCAAACAACATAAAACGAAAGAAAAGACTTTCAAATTAAATTATCCCTTTGTCTCTGACCCTCTTTGTTAAACTTTCTTCTCACAAGACATTTGGAAAATTCTCCCTCCTAATAAACATCTTTTTTATTAATAATATAATCGACCCTAAATTTGTTGCTATTTTCGTTTTATCTCACTCTATTTCATCTCTTTCTAGCAATCAATAAATTCTGTTTTCCGCTTAGAATAGCTAATATTAGTGTAGTGAGCATATTTAATTTAGTTATGAATTTTCTTGAATTATGAACTAAAACAACTTTAATTGGCCAAGTCTTTGTCTTGAATCTAACTAGTTTTATTATTTGTTTTGTCAATGAAAATACTCGTATAAGCTATAAAGTAGCAAGTCTTTTTTCAAAAGTATATTTTCACTAAAAGCTTTCTCTTCTTTTTTCATTTTTTATTTATTAATTTTACTTCTCTTTCTGAAAAATAATTTGAATTTATTTTTATGAATTTTTATCAACCTTCAAAACTTTTTTCCTAATGCAATTTGATTTTCAAATTATTATTTTTTTTTAAATTAGTTTTTTAAACGATTAAAACCAGGGTTGTGGAATCTGTTTTAAGAAAATTCGACTTCTGTCCCTATTCGAATTGCAATTATTTTAGATTTCCGATATCGACTATTAAAAATAATGAGAATCCGATTTTGATCAACCGAAATATACTGATTCCTGCATTTTGCGCGCTGATTGTTATTCCATAAACCTGATAAAAATAAATGAAGAACTAAATCTATATTTATTACAAAAAGTAAATTTTCTAATCGTTTTTTTTCTTTAATGAGAATAATGCCATTTTCCATTATTGCATGTGTGCTGCACAGCTTCGAGGAACAAAGAAGAAATGATACTATGGTATAACGGTAAGAGTGATAGACCTACGTTTTTTGAAGAAGCTTGTTCGATGCCTCGTGAGTATCCTAAAAAGAAAATTTATAGCCAATATACAATATAAAAGCTTAAAACTGGCACTCGAGAAAAAAATACGTCATCATATTTTGTCAGCGTAACCTAGCAGTTTCACTCAGAAACTGAACTGAACCAAGTTCATATTAATGGACGCACTGACCATGGGTGAACGGTTTCCACTGATCGCATCAGTGAACTCGTTCGTCGATAGTCAGTACCCATCGGAAGGATTCCTTGACATATTTGCTTCTGTTTGGTTGTTCGGTCAAGGTATTTCCCTTCTAGAGGGTGCTTCAAATGCTCAACATCGACATCGACGGGAGCAAGCTCACTAGTCGTCATATAGTATATATATATATAATATAATATAAGATATATATATATATATATATATATATATATATATTAATATATATATATATATATATAATATATATATATATATATATTAATTATATATACTGTAAAATCTTTCTGACCTCAAATCGTATTTAACTTGAAGATATCGGAGGAAACCCATTAGGGAATAAACGAGATTGTTAACATGGGTTATATTCATTATGAGCATTATTGGAACACAGAGAGAAATATATATTTATTTACTATATATATATATATATCATATATATTATATTATATATGTATATATATATATATATATATTATAAATATATAATAATTATATATCTATATATAATATAGTATATTAGTATATTTATGCGAGCAAATATTTATACTTTTTGACCGTCAGGTCGAGATATTTATTTCCTTATTTTTGTATATAATGAATTTAAAGGATTTATTCGAACTTTGGAAAATGGATTTATTTATAGTTTTAGCATTTTGTACTTTACCGTCGAAAGAAATTAGGTGATGGAAAGTAGTAAAAGAATGTGAAATTACGAAAAATAGAGGAAAGTTGTATTTTTTATTTGGCATTATTTATGTGATCAAGAAAGCATCCTAAAGATGAGAGATTCGAACATTTCCTGGAAGCTATAGAAAGGAATTAATCCATAAGTCGTGAGTTTATTATTTATTTAAACTGTAAATATTATTAATTGTGTTTACTATAAGACGAAAACTCTAGTTAGAGGTTCTAGGGTTTACGCAGACCGACTAATCCATCTAGGTTAGAGTCTAGGGTCAACGACCGTTTCGTCTAGATAGTCAGTACTGTAGGGCTTTTAAAGTCAAGGTATATAAAGTTTTGGTTAGGTACACACAGATTGTCAACTAATATAAATATCATTATATAATATATATATATATATATATATATATATTATATATATAGTATTATATATACTAATATATATAATATATATATATATATAATTATATATATATAATATAATAGTATATTATTAATAGAAAAATGCCATTATGCTAACTTTTGATTTACAGTAAATTTTTAATTATAACTTATTATAAAATAGTAAAAAGTAAAAATGTAAAAAGTAATCTAAAAATTATAGAGGAAATTATATTTGAAGTTATAATTCAAAAAAATAGTAAGCTATTTGAAGATCTTCTTTACTCTGTGTAGGAAGAATTTTTACCGACTAAAAACCCAATGCTGAATTATAAATCGTTTCAGTGCTAATCTAGAACTTCTATGAGAAGAGGTGTTGTTTGGTTTTGTCGTCGAAAATGCAGTTGGTTATAAGAAAATTATATAAAATTATTAGCCTATTTACAAATATAAATTTAATCTAATAAAAAAAGTATAAAAGATAAGTGTAATAAAAGTGTTTCATTATAAGTTGTATATAAGTCTGTTAATGTTTAACGATGTTTATAAGTTGTTGAATTAAATTGTTAGGAATGAGCCTCTCTAGTATTACGCACCCGACGCATTGAAGACAAACGAAAATTAAGTAGGTATTTTTTTGTCTATGTATTGACATTTTTTATTGTACACATTACACCAAAAAGAATAGTACTGGGTATCTCTAAGGAACATAAATAAATTTTCCATTTTAGGCTTTGTTAGTTTAGGTTGTTATATGTATATATATATAAATATATAATAATAATATATATATAATATAATGATATATATTATATATATATATATATAATATATATATATAATAATATATTTATTATATATATATATATATATATAAATAATATAATATAATATAGTATAATAATTAAAGAACATATAAGGACCTGGACAAAGCCCTTTCAGGAGCGGGGTTGCAGCCTCGAGTCAAAACTAAAGTAAATTACACAGATGAGCACAGGACGAAGCTTTGAAGTGGGGGGGAGATAAATGCAGCAGGAATAACAAGAAGATGGAATTCCACAGAACAATGTGGCAGGAAGAAGGAGGCACCGCAGCGAACTAGCCTGGAGTACCTACATAACAAAATCAGTGTGCACAGCACCCCTAGTTCTACGAGCGACGTAAAGGTGGAGGATACGCGAGTGATACAGCTCTCCTCGATAGAAAAACTTCAAACTATAGAAAAAAAAAGGATAAAAAAGGCCTTAGACCAACATCGCGCCGCAAAGATTAGAGGGTCAAGTGAAAACTTGAAAGTACAACAGTTTATAAGCACTTTTGACTCGACACTATTCCAAATCGGAGGTGAACCAGAGGGCCCCCCCTCCAGATATGAGAGCAGTACTCCTACAAAGGGGCGGATGAGGCCCTTGTATAGCTGGAGGCAACTGAGAGAGGAAAGAAAGTCTCGCAGTCTAAAACAGAAGACTCCCAGGTTTCTTGAGGCCGCCTAGCAACGTTGTTAATGTGAGATGTTCAAGACATTTTTTTCGTTATGTTAAGCCAAAGATGTTCTATATTAGTCAAACAGCGAAGAGACGAGAAAACCGGTTCGAAAGAGATAGGAAAAGTTATGTGTCTTAGAAGAGGGAGATTTCTAGAAGTTGAGTTTTAAAGACAACCTGATCGAAAGTCAATTTAGATCATCAAGACCCGGTGAAATTCTATCAGGATCAAGAGCAGAGAATAAGAATCGGAAAGATTAAGCACGAGCAGGCATCTCTAGAGATTAAAGAAGGAGCCAGATCGAACTCTCTACTAAACAATCGGACATAAAATGGTATCAAATAGTAGATTAACTAAATCTAATAAAAAAAAAAGTGTTGAAGAAACACCAACACTCTTCCATAGAACTACAACAATACATAAACAAACTAATAAAAAATATAATTATTTCACGTGAGACAGCACATTGCAAACGAGTCTCAACCCACGAAACCTACAACAGACCTATATATATAATACTATCTAATATACTATATCATTACTTAATACTAGTACTATATATAATATATCAGTACTCTAGATATAATATATATAATATATACGGTATGATATAGCTATCATATACATATAAAGAATGCAATTTCTATATATATAACTAGGGCAATTAGGGGGCTCGAGCAACAGGAACAGCAGGGGGGGGCGTTTCCCACCTACCCCAGCAGAGGCGAGGCGCGGCAGGAACCCCTAGTTAAGCAGTTATAAGACTTTGTTAAAGTAGGCAGATTTACTGCGTCGTATCACTTAACAAAGCTTTCCTACGTAACCCTAAAACTTAATGGCAGCTCCACTAAACCAGAAATATTAACTCTTAATACTACCTATCTATATATATATTATAACTACCTCTATAGGGTATACTATAATATATAAACTATATTGTCATAATAGTACTATATATATTATAAGACTATAAAAACTAAACCTAATATAACATATCTAAATAAATAAAATATATATATACTATATCTACTACTATAATATTATATTATATATATTTATATATAACTATAATACTATATATAGCATATATTAACAATTCCTTATTTTTTTTTACTTTACGGCAACTCACTGGTTGGACTTAATTTAAACTGCGAAAAATCTCATTATCGTTAAAAAATCGATTACGATAAACAAAATCGATTACTTATTACATCTAACGCTAATCTCAACAATTCAATCTTTTAATTTGGCAAAACAGTAATATGACTCATACGTACAAATAGATAAGTCAAATGGCTAAATCAGCATCGTAATAATTAAAATGATTAATAAAGAATGATAAGGGATTGAGGCCTCTACTCCTCTCGGAGGGTAATGACGCTTACACCCCTTCGGCGTGATCCCCTCACTCAGGATTCGCTATCTTTCAAGGGCGCAGTCCGTGGGTCCTTCTCTCGGGACTGGTGATTGTGCTGTTTAGACATCACTCACTTGGTATGAACAACTGTTTATCGTAAGTATAACTGATGTTAAAATATGTACTATGACTATGTGAAACTTACCACTGATTGTTAGAGATGATGAGTTTTGTAAGATATCATGCTGTCGTTAACTGGCTTCTCGGGTATGTGTTTAGAAATGTCGAGCACCATAGGCCATAAGTTTCTTGTTCGCATTGATGTCTCAGATTGCTGCCCGACACAACAAATTTTCTAAGGTCTTCAGTTATGATGAGTATCAAAAGTGAATGTATATCGCAGTAGCGTGACCTTTGCATGAAGATAAGTCGTCAATTCATAGTTTCAAGATGCTGAGTGTCTTTAGAATAGCGATTCCGTACTTCTGTTTTAAGGCGCTTTGTTTAATAAGACGCTTACCTGTGCTGGATATGTGGGAAAAGGATGAAACACTATCGCACATCAATTGTATGACCTTGTTAGCTACTTTACTGGATAAGTAATGGACATTTTCAGCTGATGTTCAGTAAGATATATTCATACGCCAATGTATGTTAGGTTCTGCATTGTACATTATAATTCTTTGTCAGTTATGACATTTTACTTTATTGATGCTAAACTTTGTCTGCGTAAGACCTATATCGTAGCTCATGTATTTCATCAAACGAGCTCTATTTTGATGTTTGTTTCATCCGAAAAATGGTACTCGAAACATGACTTGAATCATAGATCAGAAGACTCAACAGAGTCGTGGACGGGATGCGGATAGGCGAGGGTGCGGCGAAGCGGCAGGTAGTGGTTTGATGTTCACTACTTACGATCTTAAAATCAGTAACACTATTACCTTTTACTATGACTTTTATTCAAGCAATATTTTTATGTTATGCGTCAGCAGATAACATTATGCTTATTTTAACTGTATGTTTCGAGTTAAAAACCATCATTGCTTATGTTGCAGCATAATTCGTTGGGGGAAAGTATATGATATATCTAGCACGTGTATTGCTACTGAGATCCTTTTGTCTCAATATTGGTGGAAAGTTGATGTAAAAAATTTCGCTTTATATCGAGCATCTAGATACGTATATTGTCCAGTTGATAGATTAGACCGGGTTATGCTAAATTTTGTTAATATTACATGTTAGTGTAAACAATTAACATTGATATGTAGAAGATATGTTTGAAAAAGAGTGCGAACTAGGTTACGTGTTTGTACGGAAGTGTTAAGGATAGCTTTACTGTTCGTTAAGTGCGAAGTTTGTTGATGTGAGTATGCTACCTGGTGTATTAGCGTTCGTCCATTGATACATTAAATCTAGTTCAGTGTATGTATATTGTTACGCTTTATTTAATTTATAAAAACCAGATTCACTACCATGTTTCGAAAACGTTTGGTAGTGATATCCTTGCTTATTTTTTTGGTGTTTATGCGTCTCCCGTTGAACATGCATACTCGAAACTCAATGACGTGACTCACAGATTCAAAGGTCACGTTGGAGGGTTAGGGAGGGGTCTCGTGGTCTTGATTCATTAGTGATTTACAGCTTTAAACTCAGTTAAACTATTACATTTACTATGATATTTTTAAAGAACTAATTTTTTTGTTATGTTTGGCTTAAAATCATTTTTCTATGCTTCTACAGTTATTCGCGAAGTCTGTATGATTAATAGTCATGTGTGATAAACTTTTTGTTAAAATATTGCGCGGAATATTACTGTCTCATTGTAAAAATTAACGTTAATATGTTAGAGACTGATATGTTGAAAGCATGAATAGGTTAACAGTTCTTGTTATGCAATGCTAGTTACTTTGCTGACTTTCATGTGTGCAAAATTGTTGAGGCTACTGTTTCTTAATCTGTAACTGTGTGAAAAATATTGCTATTTCATGCATATATTTTATTATTCACAGTATGGATCGTCCTATGTTAACTTTATTGAATGGCAGAAACAATTGTATCTTAGAATAGTATTCGTTGAGGTTGTAATATAAAGAAACTCATTGTGAGCTATGTTTATCCAAATGATACTCGAATTATGTGACATGAATCATTAGATCGAAAGAATCTAAAGGTGGTGGATGGGGGATGATCATCTGAGTCGTGACGATGGGTAGGGAGGGTGGGTAGAGGGATATGGGTGGTTTGTTTACATTGAGTGATTACCGCTGGTTTATGCTTTAAAACGGTCTGAACTGAATACAGCTGTCTACTATGAGTATTTATTCACGAACATTCATTTTATGTTATGTTTGAAATTAAAATGTTAATTTATGTTATGTTTGAAGTAAACTTGTCTATGTTTGCAATATCTTTCGTTAATGGGATTATGGATATTCTAGCAGCGTTCATGATAAATTTTTCTTAAATATTTAACAATATTGATGATGATAAAAACACTTTACGTTACGTTAGCATACTTCGAGTGGTACTAGTATGATAATCGATTCAAGGTTATGGATACATTTTTTGCTCAAATATTACTGTGGCAATGTTAAGATTACGTTTAATATGTAGAGATATGTTTGAAAAAAGTCTGAATAGGTTACGTTTTGCAATGCAATGTGAGGTAACTTAGCTCGCTGTTAAGTGCAGGGACTTTTATTAAATGTTATAGTTTATTCATGCGTAGAAATGTTCAGTGATGTTTGTCCGTCTGTACCACTATGTTTCTTAGCTCGGTTTATGCCTAGCTTAGGTTTATTAGATGTTGAAAAGCTATAATTACGTGTCTGCCGCTTATATTCTAGTGCATTAAGCAATATGATATTAAGCCCAGTTGGTTTAGTTGATAACTTTGTTTCGTTAAAATATTACGTCATGTTAATGTAAAATGTAACATGTTATTTAGAGTATGTTTTGAGAATGGTGTATGAAAATAAGGTTGACGAATTTGGCTATGTTATATTTTAGTCACTTACAGTGTAGAGTGTGTAGCTGTTGTTACAAACAAGATATCTTAGGCATCTGTACCAATGTTCGAAAAGTGAGAGCTTTACACAAATTCTCGAAGTGTAGCGATGACTTACTGTCGTATGAACAGAGTGAACATCGGAACTTACATACATGAAACGGAATTGTTCTGTCAAGTCCATGACTATGGAAAATACGAAATGTATGATGATACGAAATTTCACTGTCTCTAAGACAGAGTTGGTATACATGCCGTGGTGTATGACTTTTCGAGCCGTTTTGTTCGTTCTGTCGGCGCTTCGTCTGTATTATCCTTGTGAACTCTCTCTATCTCTTGGTTTGAAGAAATGAATTCATCTTACCTTTGAAGATGGGACTATGGCTTTCCAGGGCAAGTATGAGTACACTTTGTCGCTGTCCTGTGATGCCGGGCCTTTCTGTGTATGATGATTCCTCGCATCCTCACGCTCTGTTGTTGATATCTTTACCAAGTCTTTTTCCGTTCATATACCCGGCATCGATGGTTGTTCAGTTTATATTTATTCCGTAAACGATGCGAGACCGATCGTTTGTGTATTCCAGCCTATTAAATGTTGAAAACTTGTTTTAGCTGAGCAAGGTATAAAGAACTTGATTTCTTATGTTATGCTTTCAGCCGAGCATAGATACCACACGACATCTTAGGAGATCGATAGACGACTAGATCATAGAGCGGTAGGGACGATAGGAGAGAGTAGGCATGGCATGGGCTGATCTTTTACTGATTTACTAGCTTTGGGTATGTAAAAAGCACCAATTCTTACGTTACTAAAAGACAAAAACGAATAAAATTTCCGCTAGTCTAAAACAAAGTTTTAACGAAATTAAAAATAAAAGACTAAAGTGATCACATCAGTAACTAAAATAGCGTAAACTGAAATAAGAATATAAAATTAAAAGTTTTCTTTCTAAATAAAAAAAACAAAACAAAGTTTTAAAGAGAATAAATTCAAAATCGAAGAAGTTCTTTAATTTGCTTATAAAAATAAAGGCACATTGCAAAAACATAAAGATGTTTTTAATAAATAATTTGTTATGTTGACTCTGTGACAAACAAGAATCAGATGTATAGCTCAATGTTTCGAAAACGAAACCAAACAAGAATCATAGGTATTGCATAATGTTTCGAAAAGTGGGCGGAGTTTAGAACTACTTCTCAATCTGTATCTCGTCCATTAACTCTAGCTGTGCACTAACAGGAACAACCCTATTCAGTTTCTTTACAGGTTCGCTCTTGTGATGACCAGTTATGGTTCAATTTCTACTGTTGTTCAAGATTAATGGAACTGTCGTCTATGTCAGCAGTTATTCGAGCGTAAGTTATGTTACGTTTTGTTTGATTCGTTAGATTCTTAGTTCAGGTTATGATATGCTTGCTTTATTGATGTGAAAAGTATTATTACGCATCATATATCCGAGACCAGCGTCTGATAATTAAGGTTGGTGTATGGTAAATTATTGGTAAATGTTACTCATGTTAATGTAAAGTAGTGATATGTCAGAGATATGTGTGAAAAAAAAGAGTGGCTGAATAAGTTAACTTTTATGGACAATGTTAGTTATTTACTGTTAGTTAAGTATGAACATTTCTGTTATTTTTATGTTATCTGTTTATTCGTATTTAATCTGCGTTAGGTTTGAGGGGCTGTAATATATATTCTTAGTTCAGGTTCATGGCTACTTTATTATGTGAAAATTTGCGTCGTTAGCAGCATATTAGTTGCGTCAGTATGACTAATAGTAGGTTATGACATACCAGTTTTTGTCTATAATGTGTACAATGTTACTGTAAAATACCATCGAGATGTTAGAGACTTGTGTTGACACAAAAGTGTGAATAGGGGTACGGTCTGTATGCAACAAATGCTAGTTACTTTTCTATTGTTAAGTATGATACTTTGTTAATGTTGGACTGTTTATTTCATGTTAAGGTATGTTAGATTTGATGTTCTACATTATATTCTTACTTAGTTCAGGTTATGATTAGCTTTATTGATGTGAAAACTGAGTTATGTCAACACAATTTATGTAATAATCATAAAAAAAGAACATTTTTTATGCTGCGTTTACCAAAATAGACTCGAAATATAACTAAGTCAACAGGATTTGTAGTCAATAGATACAATGCCTCAATAGTCAGCGCGTTAGGGACGTGGTAGGGAGGGAGGGAATGGTTTGTGATTATAGTCACTACGTTTAACTGTGTCAGGGTATGGAAAAACACTTTTGACGTATATAACTTTGAAAAGTGCTAAAATATTCTAGTAAAAACAAATTTTTTAAGAGAAATAAAATTAAAATTAAAAGCTTCTTTTTTCTATAAAAACAAAAAGTCTTTAAGAAATTAAAATTAAAAATAAACAAAAGTTTTTTAAAAAACAAAAAAGTTTTAAAGAAAGAAATTATATAAAATAATAAGTTTTTTTTAAAACAAAATCTCTTAATGAAAAAACTAAAATATATTAAGTTTTTAATACAAAAGTTTTAAGGAAATAAAATTAAATAAAGAGTTTTTTTTAAAAAACAAAAGTTTTAAGAAATGAAATTAAAAATAAAATAAACAAAAACAATCGCTATATTGATTTTGTTTCAAATGAATATTTACCTCATCAGCTTCGTCCTTGTTCGTTCTGTATGCGTTGCTAGTTACTTTACTGTATGTTAAGTATGAAACTTTATTCAGGAATATTAGCAGTTTAGATCTTGCTGTAAGCTGTTTAGGTTTTTACGTATGTTATGTTATTTCTTGGTACCAGGACTCCATGATATATTAGCTTTGGTTACTCAAAACTTGTTACGTTGGCATATATTCGCTTGCTCGTATGATAATTAGGGTGCACCGGGTGATGATAAATAATTACATGTTAATCGCGAAATAAGTAGTGAAATATGTTTAGAGACTATGTTTGAAAAGTGTGAATAGGATTCGTTTTTGTACTGCAATGCTACGTTACTTTACTGTTTGTTAAGTATGGCACTTTGTTATGTTAGCGAATTATTCTTGCTCAAGCAGTGTTAGGTTTTTCGGTGTATGTTCATTTTCATGGGTTCCAACGTATGAAATGTTAGCTTTATTGATGTGAAATCTTGCTGGTTGCGTATTTGTCGCATTCGGTCAGTATCGGATAATTAGTTAGTTATGGATAACATTTTTTGTCTTAAATGTTACTTATATTCAATATAAACATAATAGCGATATGTTGGAAAAGAAGTGTGAGTCAGGGTACGTTTGTATGCCATTGTTGAACTACTTTAACCTTAGATATGTTAAGAAGGACTTTACTATAACTCTGCACTGCCTATTCGTGTATAAGGTAAGTTAGTCGTGTCGTTCGTAATTATTTTCCTAGTTCATATGATCCTATGTTTGCTTTATTAGTATGAAAACTTTGTCACGTTAGCAGTATATTCGTGTGATCAGTATGATACTTACACAAGGTTGTGATCAGGTTTGTCAAATGTTACTAATGTTATGTAAAAATATCACATGATATGTTTAGAAAGACAGTGTACAGTATTGTACTTTACGCTGTGCTCAATGTTAGTTACTTTACTGTTGTTAAGTATGGCAAGCATTTGGTAATGTTAACTGATTGTATCATGTTTAAGATGTGATAGATATTGTGAAGACTGTACGTTATATTCGTAGTTCAGGCGGATGCTATGTTTGCTTTATTGATGTGACAAACATCTCTGTTACGTTAGTATATATTCAAGATCAGTATGAATATTTAGACAGGGTTATGCAAATAAAATTGTTGCTATCCAATCCAATTACTATGTTAATGCTAAAAAATATCAGATGATAGTATAGAAAGAGTTGCGTAAGTAGGTACGTTCTCGCTCATTGTTAGTATCACTTACTGTTGTTAAGTATGGAATTTTTAATGTTAACCTGTTATATTCATGTTATGTTCTAAGATGTGTATAGGTTTGTGAGTGCTGTACGTTACTGATGTTTCGATGTTCAGGTGATGCTCAGTTTTGCTTGTGCTGATGTGAAACTGGTTACCAGTTTACGTACTTATATTCATTTGATCAGCTCATCGACCTTTTAGACCAAGTTTATGATAAAATTGTTAAAATGATACTATGTTTAAATTGAAAATATCAAGTGATATGTCTAGGAAAAGTACAGTACGTTACGTTCTCACTCAATGTTGTTACTCTTACTGTTGCTTATGATGCGACATCTTGTTAATCGTTAGAATACTATTCATTGTCCAGTATGACTCAATATAGACAAGGTTGTTGATAAATCTTTGTTCAAATATCTACTATGTTAATGTATAAATATCCAGGATTTGATGTAGGGATGGGGGCAGGAGAGTGTGCTGGTTTATTTAACAAGCTTATGGGTATTTTAAAAACCACAAATTTCTTAAACAAATATGCAAAAGGGTCTAAAATTTTCCCTCTAAAAAATTCTTTTGACGACGATAAATCAAAAAACACTGAAGTTTTGTTTATGTTTTAATACAAAATATGATATGAATGCAATGATCATAGATGGGGGGCGTGAGGTGGGGCGAGGCTGAAGGGGAGGCTGGGGAGGCTAAAGAGGCTCAGGAGGCCAGAAGCTCTAGAGGGTGTTTGATTTATATAAAAATAATTATCTTTTTAAGTTATGTACTAAAAAGATTAAAAAAATCTAATTTTTGTCTTTTTTTTTTTTAATTTTTAGAATTTATTATAAAAAATTTTAAATAAATTTTTTTTTTTTTTTTTTTAAATTTTTTTTATTTTTATTTTTTTTTAATATTCTCTAATTTTCTTGTTCTTCCTTTCTGTAATCGAGGGAAGATGCATTAACGATAGCTGAGTATACCAGTTTCGTCGTTACTATGCAAATCATGTTCAGTTTGTTGGCGGAGACCCCCTTTGGGGGGTGTTACTGCTATTTAACCCATATATGATATGGTACCTCGTAGTATGGGAAAAGTCAGCTATTACCGAGTTCATCCGTCTGTTTAATATTTCAGCGTTTGGAGTCTCAGAATCACCCCCTGGCTGGACTCATGTCATTTCATCTCGTCCGTACAGCTCCATGGAACTACTATTGAAGTTAGTATCGCAGTCTTAGCCTCTCAACGTCACATAATTCAAGCTTTTTGTGGGCGCAGCAATTGATAGTCTGATAACTTTACTATGAATAGATGCTAGTACAGAGTTTCACGCGTTCTACATTCAATTTAATGTTTGGCGGTGGTAACCCCCCTTGTAGGGAGCCTAGACACCCCTATACACGGTCTGTCCTTATAACTCAACTCACTCTTCGAGACTCTAACGCGTTCGATAAACCAATATAAACCAACAATATTGTTGCTTATCCGACTGTTTAATGTATCAGACCGACAAGCGGCTCCAGCACCGTGCGGAGCAACTCCTCAGAATCCGATTACTAACTGAATATTCTAAAACTTCAACTTGATATCCTCTCACCATAATTTCAGGTATAATTTCAGTAACACTTTGATTTTTAATGGGGGTGGGGTACCATTTCGGGGGACCCAGGTGGCGGCGTAACTTTCGTAGTTCAATAAGGATACGCTCAGGTCGATCTAACCTCCTCCCAAATTTTAGCACGGATACGACCAACTCTAACCCCATGTAAACTATTATCGGAGCATAGCCTGAGCCAGAGCCGCGAAGCTAAAAATCATTTCTAGAATAATAGTGACTATGTAATTGATAACATGATAATGATAGATGATACAATTGATACCTATAATATATGATATCATATATGCATAAGAATAATGATAATGATGATCAATATAATAATAATAATAATAATAAATAAGATAATAATAATAATAATAATAACCGACATCCGTCAGAATTCAACACTAACGATGTCTTAACCAAACCGCACCGGAACCGGAGCCGGTCGGAGGCAGAGCAGAGTCGGAGTCGGAGCTCCCCCTGTAGAGAAGGTTAGAAATGCGACCAAAGGCGGGACAGCGAGTCGCTGCAGAGTCTTCTGCAAGGAGAGCTGAACCGGATTGCTCGAGGCGAGGAACGTGAGCAGGAGGCGGCAGAAGGGTAACGCTGAAGGAGACGGCTGAGCGAGGAGGATATGTGAAGGGAAAAGGTAGTAGAGGATGTCTCAATTTAGGTCCCTTCGGAACTAAATTTAATTATAATACATAATAATAATAATAAATAGTAATATAATAAATAAAATAATAATAATAATAATAATAATAATAATAATAATTAATAATTAATAAAGCAATAATAATATATAATATGAATAATAATAATAATAATAATATATAAAATCTAATACAGACCAACAACAGATTCAATGCGAGACAAAACACTGAATCAATGACCAGATAAACACAGAGCAATGCACAGACAAAACACAGACGAATTGACAGACCAAACACAGACGTTCGGTTGCGTCTGTCGGTCATATAGAACTTCGGTCAATCTGACCATCCACGTGGATCCCTCCTTTGCCCCATAATGCCTAATCTTTGCCTCCTCACAACCGTAACAGGGACGTAGCGGCTACGCTCTAAGGGGGAAGTACCCCCTAGGTATACATATCCATACCACTTGAAATTTACCCTGTTTCGAGCGTAACCCATATATAGTTACTATTACCAACGTTTAAACCGATACCTCATTCCTTCATCTACGAAAAGGGTAGGAGCGATCTATGGGCTTGCAATCACTACTTTAGTAATCAATTAGGAATTAATTACTAATGTAAAAAAATAATTAAAAAGTAATTTGTGTCTTATAATTAATAATAACAACATAGATGATTTATTTATGCATTTTTTTTTTTAATAGAAAATACCATCAAAGATTATCTAACCATAAAAATAACTAGTTCACGTTCAAACAGAAAAAGATGCTATTATATATATAGTATATATATATATAGTATATATATAAGTTAATATAGCTTATATATTAATATATATACTTAATATTATAGTATAATATATATATTATATATATAATATATATAATATATATATATATGTAGTATGTATAATGTATATGTATAAATGTATATGTATATTGTATATATATTATACTTATATATATAATTATATATATATATATTTATATATATACTATATATTATAATATATTATATATAATATAATATACTATTATCATTAATTATATAATTATATATGTTACTTTTGGATTATACGTATTTGTTAATTTTTGTTTATAATTGGATATTATTAAGAAAATACTAATTATATAATATAACATACATATATATATATATAATATATAATATATATCATACTATAATATATAAGTGGTGGCGTGCAACTCTGCTCAAAGCGGTGATGAGGGTAGGGTAGTGACAATTAAAAAAGTGATGTAATTCACAACCTTCCATGAGGGGTTAATTGATTATAAAATTTAACTGAATGACTTATCAATTATACCGTTTGAATATAATAGGTACAGAAAAACTAATATAATATAGGTAAGTAAGTGGGTGACTAAGCAGATCAGATGTTTTAAATATGTAAATATTAAAATAATAATAAGCATAATAATTAAAGATTAAAAGTAAAAAAAAGTAAACCTAAATGTTATTTTTAATGATTAATTATCTTTGAGCGTTGAATCTTTGCATCCAAAGGCGCACCCACATCCGTAGCCGCACGGAACCGCAAACAGTACCGATGCGGGAGAAGGAAGTATGAACTTTAATAATTAAATATAATTTTCTTTTAAACTGTAACATTTGTATTTAATTTCTTTTCACATACAATTTTCTTTTGGTAGTTTTTTATTAAAAATATTTTATTGACCTTAAAAAAGTAAAGCAGTAACCCAAAACACCCACCCTACCGTGATTTATTGCTTTAAGTAATTTTTTCTTCATTTTTTGAATTTTACACTTAAGTCGTGTAAACATAGCAAAAATAAGTTCTTTGTATAAAATATCATAGTAAAGTTGAAAAGTTCGTTAAAAGTTGGTGTTTTATTGACCTTAAAGCAGAAAAGCATTAACGCAATGAATGATCTAGGTCAAATCGATTATTAATAGAGAAACAGTTGACTGTTCAAATATTGTCGATCTAATATCTGATATCTCGTGTTATTGGAAGAAGGAACCTGTAACTGGTTGGACTAGGGTCAAACATGAGCCTCAGGCTTTTAATTTTCCGAGAACTTTAATGCAGAATAAGCAAAGATTTACGGACATGGATGATATTCCCCGTACCCTAGACCAGATACGAGTCCTTAATTCGCTTCAGACAGTCTAAAGAGTAAAAGTAGATACGCATCACGCTCAGCTCAAAGAAGAATAAGAAAAAACCACACATTATTCTTAATTGGATTAAATCTATTATTTTTTCATTTACTGTAATTTTATTTGTTTGTGATATTTGCAAATTTAAATAAAATAATTCATGTAGACATACGGTTTTTATATTACCTTTCAGCATGGATTGATATGTTTTTATTTTTAAGAGGACAAGGAGGTAGTTGATAACCTAAATATGAAATGACCTAATAGTTATGGTGGTTTTCAAGGTTTGTTGCAAAGTTTCCACACATCGAGAAAAAAAAATTTGAAAACTTATTTAGGAGAAGCTTTTACTCTACTTAAACCTATACGTAAAAAATTACCAACACAGAAAACCATAGCCTCTCGCGTGGGTAATGTTTGGCAATTAGATTTAACTGAAATGATATAATATAGTTAGTATAAAGATGGGCATCATTGCATTGTTTTTACAATAGACTATATTCACGATACTTGTTAAAATTATTAAAGCTATGAGGTTAAAAACTACTGCTAACGCTGTAAGAGAAATTAGAAAGGAGGATAACAGGTATTCTTAAAAGATGTAGACAGATAAAGGTACGGAGTTTTTAGGTAAAGAGTTTTAAGAAATAGTTACAGGGTATGATATAGGGTATTACAATATCTTCTCAATTAATAAAGTTGCAATAGTGGAAAGAGTACAAATAACTAAAAAAGAAAGAATGCATATATTTCACGAAAGAGAATACAATTAAATACATAGATGTACTGCAAGACATGTATTACTCTTATAATAGGTCTTATCATAGAAATATTAAGACTACCCCTCTAGAGATGGTGAAGGCAAAACTTTCCATCCCTCTCCGAGAAGCACGTAAAATAAAAGACAATACCGGTATTAAACTAGATGATGTGAGTGTCTTCGACTAATTTTTCGAAAAGGGTATGAAGCAAATTGATCAAGAGAAGATTTTAAAGTAGATACTATCAGAGATTTTAATGAATCATGTTAAATTAATTATTTTTGAAGATTTAGATGGAAAATAAAATAAGAGGTTTGCCTTAACAAGAAATACAGAAAGTTCGTTTTGATCCTAAGAGTTAGTGGAGCAAGGTTCTTTCTAAGGAGAGGTAAAAAATATACTATTAGTTGTAAATTGGGTAGGGTACGAGACAAGTTTACATCGTTTACCACCCTCATTTTTAGTTCTTGATTAGTTGTTTTTATAATCATGGAGAGTGAGATATTTTTATTTAACGTTGTGTCACAGGCTTATAATGGATTTACATCCCGTGTGTGTGTGCGAATCGTTGAGTCTATATAATCTTGAACGAAAATGTTGAAGCAGGTTTAGGCGAAAATTAAAATATTGATGCTAAATAGGGTCGTTTTGTGGTTTGTGGAGTGAAGGTTGTGTGTATTGTGTTAAATTTAAAAAAATTGTTATTAATATGTACTATGTATGTTGCTTTTTTAGTTAAGTGTGTGTGGTGTGTGGTGTGTGTGTGTGTGTGTGTGTGTGTTGTGTGTGTTTACTTAATCATGTTTCGTTTAATTAGTTTTATTTTATAGGAAGAGGGTCATTTATGCTTAACTGCATACCATTTAGTCTCTTAATTAAATGGAACCAAATTCTTAATTTTCAGCAGTCTTTTGACAGAACAAATGCAACTGTAGCTTTTTCTGACCTCTAAACGTCGTTTTCGGTGTTTTTCTGTGTCTGTTAGAAGTGTTTTTAAGATATTTTCATTTTTTGAAAAAATTACCCATGTTTTTTGGACATTTTTTGGCTTCAGTAATTTTTTTCGAAGCTTAAAACTTGATTAACATAAGTGGTTCATTACCTAGAGCAATAAGATGAAAATAATTAAAGTTTGTACCCTACAGTGCTATATATATATAATATATAGATATAATATAATAAACACAGCGACCAATGAGAGAACCTCGCACTCACGTGATACACGATCATACAATAGGAAGTATCAGTTTGCGTACCCCTCGGGTTAGGCGTACCCCACTTTGAAGACCACTGACCTAGAGAATGCATAAATATCTTTTTTACGAATTTTGACCCCATATCCCAGCAATGGTCAAATTCAAACTACTTTTTTTTTTGGTTTTGAAAATGAAAAATTGGATATTTTTTTTCCCAGTCATGCTATCATACTTTAATATCAATTGATCAATAGATGCCGATTATTTCTAGAGTTGGGTTGGTTGTGCGAGTGGTGAGTGTGTTTCAGTTATTCGTATATTTGTTTAAAATTATGATTTTTTAAAATTAATTTTTAGCATTTGAACTTTTAAATTTAGGTTTTAATGAATAATTTTATTCCAGATTTCAATTATTTTTAATTTTCCGAGAACTTTAATGCAGAATAAGCAAAGATTGGCGGCTGGATGATATTTTGTCTGTCTGTTTGCAGGTTTTTTTGTTTCATTTTTGCGTCTTGTTTGTGAAATGGAAGGTTTGCGCAGGCGTGGTTTTCTTTAGACTTCACCAACATCTTTGGCAACACACTAACTCTGAATCCGTGGAACACCATCTCTCTAACTCTAACCATAACCTTTTGCTCTTGTCTAAGACCAAGATAGCTAAGAACTCGCATAACATACTTAACTCATTTTATAATTTCCGTTTGATGGATAAAGTATGTGCATAATAACAATTAATACTATTTTGAGAAAATAGAAGACTAGTTACTAACTTCGATTTGTTTATGGTTGAAATCCTCTCTTTCTACTAAAATTTTTGTGTTTGCTACTGTTCTCCAACAGAACAGATTTTTTACGCCTTTTTATGATTATTCTACTTCTCATGAGACTGTTTATATTTCTCATCCAAATTGAGCCTCTATTTCGGGACTTCCATGAACACAACATGATGGTTTGGGGTTATCTACATTAAAGGTGGGGAGGAGGCCAAATCATTCAGTATTCTAACAATCTGGAGCAACTAATTAGGAACCTACACACATGATCGTCCCAACTCATTCTTGAACACACTTGACACATTCTGGATCGTTCTACTTTAATCGGGATAATTAGGGAGCTTTGCGTCGCTTCTGCGCTAACTGTAATTGGAGTAACTGTTATGACTCTGAAGTCGCTTTGGCTACTACCCAGAAGTTAGAGCTATAGCGCTGTAATTGTTGAGATGAGCAGTTCATCTTTTCGACTAAATCCTTCTCTCCTCAAAATCAATAGTTCGATTGTACCTGTTCTTGGGGCAATTCAGGCTAGAGACAGTGCGTATCGAAAGTGGAAAAATTCTCGTTCTTCTATCATCTCTAAGATTTTCATTCAGCTAAAATTGTTGTGCAGGATACCCTTCGACAAGCAAGCGGACTTCATAAAATGAAAGTGCGCTAACTCCCTTGGTCCTAATGACATCTTTCTGGCCTCTTGCCAATAACTTTTCTCTTACTCTGTAAAATTCTTTCCTTTCTTATTCGCTTTGATGGTTCTGTGTTAAAAGTTTTGTCGAATAATTTCTTCAGGCTCTCTGTTTTCCTCTAATTCAACCTGGAGAACTCTGGTAATCTTCCTACTCCTTCACCTCTCGGGTGTTCCATGCCTTTACCTGTGATTACATTTGATCGGGTGGATGAACTCGAAACCTATGAACGTTAGGAAGGCGAGCGGCCGAATGGCTTCTCCCAGAGTTTTTGAGGAATTGCTTTGACTGGGACAACATCGTTTCACTATATTTTATGCTCAAAACTAGCACTTTCCCTCGTATTTGGAAGCGCGCATAGCCACAATTCGAAAAAGTAGCGACTTGATCTTTTAACTATCGCCTATAGTTCTAATATGTAATCTAAATCTTTGAAACCCTTCTCAATATTTTTAAATGTAATTGATGTTCTTCAGATACAGTACGGCTTTTCGGCTCTAGAGGCTTTCGGTGATATACTTTCTATTTAGATTTATGGTTTTCCGTCTTAGGGACTATGGGGGAGACATGTGTGGTGGCGCATATATAAAGCGTTTGACAGGGTATGTCAGGCGTCGCTAATCTCACCTCTCGGGTTTTCTTCTTCTTGCTTACTTATGTCTAGTTCTTTCAAATCGCTCAATATCGGCTGCTGTTGACGGGGCGACTTCTTTTTTTGTCATTAGTGGTGTTTATCAGGTTCTTCTTATCTCATATCTTAGTTCCTGCTTTTCACTTAATAATCTCTCAACTGCTCATCTAACTCTATCCATTCATATGCAATGACTCGACCCTCCATTCTTCGACTCATTTCAAATTGCTCCATCCTTTGCTTCTAGAATTACCTCTCGTCTTAATCTTTCCGATTCTATTCTCGCTGTTCTGGATAGAATTTCCCGGTTGGGCCGTCTCAACCTTGTGAAATTAAATTCTTTTAAAACCCAACTTCTTATCTCTTCGATGGTTCTCTCGTCTCTCCTGTTGACAATATAAACATTCTTGGCCTTAACATAGCAAAAAAATGTGAAAAAGACAAAGGTTAAGATGGCCTCAAAGAAGCTGTTCTGTTTAGACTGCATGACTTTTTTTTCCTCTTTTCAGTTACTCCAGCTATACAAGGGCCTCATCCGCTCTTGTATGGAGTACTGCTCTCATATCCGAGACAGCAGTATGTAAAGTATAAATAAAGGGTCATTGTTAGAAAATGAGGGAAACTATTCTTTAAGAAAGCTTACAAGTTTTACTATAGTTTTCAGAAACTGTTCAAAGAATACACACAGTTTGAATTCTATGCATATAAGTTAAGTTATAGGGTATCTTTATTCATTCATTAACACCCTTAACAGTGTAAAGCTCGTATAAGAAAGAAGCTCCGGTAAATAACAATGGAAAGAGACAGTTTTCAGGGGTTGAAGAATGACGAGGGGACATGGTCTAGGCCAAGGGGGATATTCGCCAAATTGTTCCGCCATTATTTGAATCAGGCAGTAAATAGTTAAAAAAAAGTGGCCAGGACAAGGATAAACACGATCCAAGATATTATGGAGGACGTTAACACCCATACTGCAGTAAAACAGAGTATAGCCGATGTTTCAGACGAAGTGTTAGATGATGCTAAACAAAAAATACGACGCAAGATGACTGGTAAAAATGTAGATCGTAAGATAAGACTTGTAAAGAAGAATATGAAATGATAGCTAGGGAAAAAAAAACTTGATGTATTTGATCACCGATCTTTCGCAGCTTAAACGTAAATAGTATTCTGGGCACTATTTCGTATATAATAAAGTATAATCACATCTCAGTTCGTTATACATGCTGCTGTCGCATCAGTAGGATGCATTTCTTCACCCCTCTAGCCCCGATTGCTGTAAAAGTGAATTGGATCTCTTTTTCGGAATCCTACCAGATACGCAGTGAAAATATTTTCGTCGTATTAACCTATTGGGCAGCTATACAATAAAGATATACCTCCAAGAATTCAATATCCCCGTTACTTCGGACCAGTATATCGACCCATCGAATGTAGTTATACATCTGAAGTCTAAGTTGGTAGGTGAAGATGGTTCATGTCTCGCCGGTTCCGATCATGACCGATCACAGACACCAAATTTTCTATATACGTATTTTAACCAACTTGAAGTGTTTCTCATTGAAACATCTTAGTAGCATCAGTGACCAGTTACCAGTAGAGAAGTTATATCGAGCATTTATCATAAAAAACATGTGTACAAAGCTGCTAAATCTAAAAATAACACTGTATAAATATTACGGTCGTATAAATGGAGATATATTCTCGTGTGAGACTTATTCTACCATCTGTGAATACTCTTGTTAGGTTAACTAGATCTACTCCCTATTCACTCTTAATATCCAAAGCAAATCAACGGCCACTTTTTCAAGTTATAGATGCATATCTTTGTTAGAAAAGTAAAATTGTTACCCCAGAAACGTATGGAAATCGAGAAATTTATTTTTACCACGACGGCTAGATAATCAATAAGAAGAATTGAAGCAAATTTTCAACTTTACACAAGGATTTTCAAGTATTAATATACAATTGTCAATGGTAATTTAACTCAGAAAGTAATAATCGGAATTATAGAACAATAAGCGTAATCTGCAAATTATAAAAAGTCTGCATTTAAATTTACCTCGGAGGTATCAGTCTACGCGAACTGGTCAAACTAGATTGTGATTATGAATGTTTATGATTTCCTGTTTATAAAGGTAGTGACTTTTTTAAGATTTAATTAATTATGTGACATGCAACAATAGTGGGACAAGTCTCGTACTCGAGGAATAGCTGAGCAAGAATTTCTATCGCTTACGATCTAGCAAGCTGCTCTTGCGGTTTTGTAACGCTTACAATCTCATATGTTAAGAAAAGGGTTACATTAGGACTAGTTCAGTTTGAGAAAGTTGAAATCCCAAAATCTCAGTCATTTTTTTTTTTGGTTTTTTTTTTTTTTTTTTTTTGTTTTTTTTTTTTTGGGGGGTTGTGTACATGGACTATCCGAACTCATCGGATTGTTCTTCGAACATATCTTGAATTATTAAAGATGAATGACGAAGATATTAATGTATTAAAAAATAAAGGAAGATTTTTAGTGTATTGGATTGTATGAACTATCTCTGTGAACTGGTAAAGATTCTGAACTTATTTAGAACTTCCCCTCTGAATGATAGATTATGGATCACTGATAACCGTAGCAAGAATATAAACTATGTTATATTTCTTGACTTACATTAGATTTTCTTGCTCCAAGATCTGTATCTCTTTTAAAATATTTTTAATCTTTATTCTTTTTTAAATATCTTTTTTTAAATATATGTAATGTTCATTTTTATTCCGGCTGTCGCATTATTATTATCTATGCTGTTTTAAATAGTTTCTTTTAATAACTTTAATAATATATAGTTTGATGATAATAATTTATATGTTAATGATTATGCAGTTGTAGTACTTGTTATATAATGCTTTTAAAAGAAAATGTGTGTTTTTTATTAGTCTACTATATTTTTTAAACAAAAGGATTTATTTTTTTTATATTTATACATTGAAGATTATAATTAGGAACGAAATATGGTAAAGGCAACAGATAATGATATAGTATCATGTGGGAGCGAGGGTATGGGGGGTGGTTTAAATACTGCTTTATTGCTTTAAGGTCTCGATGCAACCAAAAAAAATATCTCCCTTTTACTATAATACCGTAGAAAATCATATGCTTCTACATTTTAAATGTGAGTTTTAATATAAAAAATAAGACACATATGATAAGCATGATATCATAGATCCGGTGTGTTGGGCTGGTGGCTTGCTTACTGCTTAGGTCAGTAAAATTTTTTTTAAATAAACTTTTCCACTTTATTATACAATTTATACAACTTATTTTAAATAATATTTACACAACATGTGGCTTATATAAAGGAGAATACGCAAATATAACAAACCAATGGGTAACCGGCAAGGTGGGTGGAGGTGGTGGTGGGGGTGGTGGTGTACTTTGGTTTTTTTAATCTTTGTTTATTCTGTTATTTACAAAAGTAAGGATTTATAGCTGAGTCATGTTTTATATGGTCCAACTGTTGTAATGGTGCTTCTTTCCAATTACGAATTACGAGAGAGATTGCTGTCGATCTACGATATTCGATCCTTTCGACTATTTCTCTATCGATAATGATTTGACCTAATTCGTCCATGTAATCTGATCTTTTAATATATTATATAAATCTAATCTGATTTGCACTATTATCCTCCACATCTTTCTTCAGGATATTTTTAAAAGTTTTCCTTTTTCACTTCACTTTAAGCTCAGATATCGGATTTGAACCATCTACAATCGACTTACTTATTAAAGCATTTGATGCATTTCTTTTAGGTTCTTATTTTTGTATGGTTCTTGATATACAGACACTTTTTCATGATGTAGATATAAGAGTTTAATATTACGAACAATTCTCTTCGTAATTGTTCACTGTTCAAGCTTAGGATCAAATACATGAGTTGGTATTATTGATATGGCAGATCTATTTTGAGGTTGAGATCTGATGATTAAGTTTGATGATGTTGTGGAGGATTATATATGCTGCAGTGGATGTGTAGTTGCATAACTGATGAGGATGCAGCTGTTGAAATGGCTGTAGCTATTGAGACTGCAGAGGATGTCATCTATTTGCTGAAAGCAGTCGTATTATTTACATTTTCTCATTATTCGTTATATGGTGAAAATACTATCCTCTTATTATTCGCTACCATTAGTTATCAAAGAGAATGACTGAGAGAAGAGTAAAGGTAAGAATACACGGCTCCTTTTTGAAGTACTTCTTTTTATTTTTCAGATTTTTTATGTAAGGGAGATTTTTTTTTTTAAATGATGTTTCTATGAGCGGCGTAGTTTCACTCCTCCTTAGGAAATTGTTTCTTATAATAAGGTTTAGACAGATTTCACATACACATTGGATAAATTTATCATCTTCACAGATTAGTTAACGTTTATTATTTTTTATAGATTTATAAATATTTTTTAATAAGAGTAAATAATTTAATAATAAATAATTTTTCAGGTATGTATATAGTTTCTATTAGTTAGGTATTATTTTGGTCTAAGCAGAAGTCTGTCTTTTTAGGATGAAGTTCACACAGTATATAACTTGTGGCCTAGATGTGACATCTTTATATACTTTCAATGATCTTATTCTTTGCATAGGAAGCATCTGAGTAGCTAACATTGATTTGACTCATCTCTCTTCTTTGTCCGAACATTAGCAGATATTGGGTGTTTAAAGACAACCTCATATGTTTTTTTTCTGATGAAAATTTTTCTGCGTTTGAAAAAAACGGAATATTTAGATAATGAGTAAAGGGTGATGCTTCAGCTAATAGTATAGTATATGTAATATATGTAATATTGTATATATGTAATATAGTATATAGGATATATGTAATATGTTATGTATATAGAATCTAAAAATTTCCGACTACTTATGTCCTGAAATTTTCATTGACTTATCATGGTGTGAGTGTTCTGAAATTTGAATACTCTTATATCATTAAATTTTTCTTGGTAAGCTATTGTAATGACCAACTATTTTAGCTAGCTTCTTTGTTCGAATTTCTCAACTCATTTTAATATTTAAAAGGCAGGTAGGTTTACCTACGTCATGTAGGACTTATAACAGGCATGTAGCTGGACTCGGATAAATTTACGCAATTCATCTCATCAAAGTTTGAACTTTAATGTTTATAATATATATCTAATATATATATATTATAGTATTATAGTATAGGTATATATATATATATATATATATAATCTATATATTAGTATATATATATTATATATATATATAATATTTATATATTATATATATATATGACTGTCAAAAATAACGCACCCTAAGATAATTCACTGTCGCAGGAACGGGAAGGGCCGCTAACCATGAACCACACAACATCAGACGGCAGCATAGTGTACTATGTAACACCCCGAGAGAATACTGCAGTTGTGGGGCGTCACAGGCGATAATTTATGAAAACATAAATCACGTAAACTAGACCTGGAGAGGTGGAGGTAGGTATGTCGGGGTATAATGAAGCGGAGCTCATTTGCATACAGTGACTCATAAACAGTGAGAGGATAGTGCGGTAATGTCAGAGATGATGGCGTGCAGATACACTCCACGCGAAGGACACTGGGTAGGTGACTTGCTCGACGGTTCGGTGTAGCGCACACACGATTGCACGAGTAGTCCAACGTACAGGACTCTGACACATGATTCCGGAGGACAAGGGTAGGCCTAGGGCCAGATACCCGTGGAAAGACAGATTTAATATGTCTGCGTGCATTGTCGAAGAGAGCCACACGGCACGGACATGCTAACAGGTAAGCTGGCGAGGTACACGGCACTAAGGTGAGTGAAATACAGTGCGTCGACGCTTGCGGAACATAATTACGGTCCGGAGGTCTGCTATAGGTTCACCGACCACACGGACATCGAAGGGCGCTGACATTTGCGTGTCTTAGGACGTTTCGAAGAGTTGTGGTGTCTGTACGCCTCGGAATAGGCCTGCTAGAGTATGCCGAAGAATCGACCGAGAGGTTCCCGCTACAATGTGCTGCAGGTGCCGCGTTTGGAGGTGGGTCGGGTATATGGTTTGGGGAGGATCTCTTTATCGGCTACGGAGTTGCACATTCTTCGAAGGAGGCAATTCTTAAATGTAAAGTATATCTCACAGACATTCTCGACATATGTCGTGCCTACTGCCCGTTTTAATCGTTACTCTTTCATTCTATACATGAAATGCAAGACCAACAAGACCAATGAGTGAACGAACTACTTTATGGACGTTAATTTACGGCATTGTGAAGTGGCCAGCATATAGTCGGACCTCAAACCAATTGTGGATATAAGTCTGAAACGTTGGATCCGAGAGCTGCAATCATTCCACGGAACGCTCTGGACTGCAACAGCACTGCATGACTATATGGGATCAAATATGCCCATGATCATGTCTCACTCATGGAGCATGCCAGGATGGTGTAGGCAAGTTACTTCAAGGGGGTCATACACGGTATTTAGACAGACCCAACACCCCGCGGCCGTCGCCGTACGTTACCAACATTTTGTTTGCAGCGCCGAACTTGAACCCTACTGCGAGACCTTTTGGCTGCACTTTGACCTCATACTCTATCAACCTACGGTTCTGGGGATGAATTCACCATGTTATTTGTCATGTCCAATAAATATTTTGCGTTTTCTCAACTTTTCTACGCCTTCCTTCGTCATAGCCCTTATGTTCCTATTTTTGGAACGAGTTGTATATATATATATTATATATATATTATATATATATATATATTTATATATAAATATTATATATATAATTATATATATATTATATAATTATATATATTATATATATATATATAATATATATATTTATATATATATATATATATATATATATATGTATATATATATAATATTATATATAATATTATATATAATATATATTGATATATAATATATTATATATATATAATAATATATATATATATATATATATATAATTTATATATATATATATATATATACTCCCTATCATCATCGTCATCTGCCCTGAAAACAGTCTTTTCACAAAAACACTGAGATGTTTAGTCAAGCTGGCAACATCTGACTCTTAAAATATTCTCCTGATAAAGCTGATATGGGGTAACCACTGAGCAGCTCTCGTAATAAAATCTTTTTATATTATGACGGATAGGGGGGAAAGAGATAGCTGTGGATATACCCTTAGATGAGTAAGATTAGTTATAGAAATATAGTGAGAAAATAGAATGCTTCTTCGGGCATGTATAATTTACATGTATTGATCACCTTGAATATTCCAACGTTCAGTACAAAAGTTATTTTTTAACATGTGTGTTCATAATATGATTAAGCGTAATCAATAACGCAGGTCAGATGGAGGGGCTGTACCGTGATTTTTGATCATCAGGCGATCTGACTTATTGCTTAGGGTCAATAAAGAAATGTTTTCTAAAAAATTTAATATATCTTTTTCGTATGCAAAAATTTTTCAAAAATTTAGTAATGAAACTATTTTTATAATAGAATAAAAATGTTTCATTTTAAATATAAATGTTGTTTCATATTGAGCAAACTGGTTATATTAAAAGAATTAAAATATAAATGGAGTAAACACTTTATTAAAGTGTAATAAAAGTTTAGAATAACGTTACAACTAGAATATTTTAAGCGTCCGCTAGCCAATGATTGCGCCTGAGCGCACGCGTCGATTTCGAGTAGTTAAACGCCGAATCGCGCGCTTTGGCCCTCACGCACCATTAATCAAATTAAGGGGAGCTATGGGTTGAAACAATGTAATTCTTTCTGGATAAATTATACACCATTCGAAAGAGGAAAGATTGCTCTACAACAAATATATGATTCTATGGCACTTGCATATAAGTCAGTTGATTGCAGGATAAAAATATCATATATATCATTTTAACAGCAATTTTTAACAGCGAATTTCTGCCTGAACTACAAAAGATTTTTACAAGTGAATTCCACTAAAAACTTTGGTCATACACATATCTTTTATAAATACAAAAAAAAAAACAGCAATTTATGAATAGATTTTTTTATTTAGATTTTTTTTTTGTAAAATCTAAACTTTTTCTCCCTAAAATTTAAAAGTTATCCGAAACATACCAAAAGTTATTATATTTGCGAGAATCATATATCAAATTGTAGTGGAACGTATATAAAATTTAAAACAAAAGAAAAGTTTAAAATACTGTTTGGATTTTTTGCCATGCCCCGAAAGAGCAGCTCAATGTAAAGAATTTTTTTTTTTTTTTGTGAAAAAGCCAAGAAATTGAACTGTTACAGCAGCAAAATCGTTGGGTATACAACAAATGTATATAAATGAAAAAATTTGCATCTCGCCGAATTCTACAAGCTGTAAAAATTTAATTCTAATCAGATGAATTATAAAGTTATATGCCACCAATTATTTGAATTTTTCTTTCTTTTTTTTATAACTTTTTTATTAACTATCCGATTATTACGAAATTTTCAGAGCATGTAAAATTGTGGAGGATACAGATATTTTGCTTAGATAAAATATTTGTATATCAAACGGTTTTGCCGCTGCTCATGGGAAGTTTTCCCGTGAACACCAGCAAAACGGTTGGGAATAAAGAAAACTTATGAAATGAAGAAGTTAGTTTTGCTCTTCGAATGTCTGACGAAATTTATTCTAATAGATGAATATATAAAAATGTTGTACGACACCAATCATTAAAAATATAATTTTGGCAACTCAAAAATGAAAAAACACGAAAACCTTTATTATTTTTGCGATCATTTGAATTTCAGAGAATTATAATTGGGAAGGTACTCATATTTTATTTACATAAAGTTTTTGTATGCCCTACAGATTTTGTCGCTTTCATGGGAAGCATTTCAAAGTATTCGAAAGTTTTCTCGCGATCAGCGGTAAAACTGCCTTAATGTAAATAAAATATATTGTAATCCTGTAGATACATCAAGCTGTAAAAGTTTCATTTATTGGTAAATATTAAAATTAGATGCACATTTAAATTTTTTTTTTGAAACTCAAAAATAAAAAAATAAAGATAATTTTTTTTTATTATTCGTAGAGCGTTATGAAACATTTTCAATCATTTATTACGCTTTGTATACTAACGATCATATATATATAGATAAATGTTTTAGTAAACTTAAGAGGTTTGCCGCTGCTTATGGGGAAACTTTGAAAATTTGAAATTTTCCCCATGCGCAGCGGCAAATTCGTTCCGCATACAAAAAATTTATTTAAACAAAAAAATGTGTATCTTCCCCAACTATATATGCTACGAAAGTTTAACACTGATTGCATGAATAGTAAAAAGGTTATCGCGATTTTCATTTATGGCTTGCCAAAATTGACTCCTTCCTCTCCCCCCCCCCCATTTTTACCTCCATGAACCGAAAAAAATATTTTTCTTTTAAAATACACAACCATTCGAAAGAGTATTCAATTCTATATAATAAAGTGTTAAAACCTAAAAATCCCAGAATTGATGATTGCTACCCTCAAAAGTTTGGTACCACTACCAAATCCGTTCCCTTAATAATGATAATAAAGAATCAAAAGGAGTGACTATGGTTACTGTTACTACAAAACTTCTACCACTGTTAGAGGATTGAGAATAACGTAATTCGATCTCAGAGCTCCTGCAAGGGTTTGATATAGCATACATCACGCAAGTCGAAAGCAAGTTTTGATTTTTTGATTAGAGTGCCTCACTACTCAAGCTTAGCTCTCTCTCCAGCTCCAATCTAACTCCATTCAGGAGTCGGTCCAACTCCTCCTCTGAATCTTAAACGATTTATGTATTCCTTCACAATCAAAGCACTCTGTAATTTATTTATTTTTCCTTCGGAAACCACTCTGGGGTTCCTCTGAAACCCATGAGGATTCTGAAACCTTAAAAATCGTTCTCCGTGTTCGCAAACATAGGAATAGACACCTTTATACTAATATTCGTTGTATACAGATTTCAACTGACTGGCAACTGATCCAGTGCAGTGCCCCGCAGCATGAACCAACTCGCCTACGACGAGGTTCCATCATCACCTATAAAGTATATCAAATTTGAAGGGGATACGACCAATAGAACTCGAGAATAAAAACTCTAACTCCGTGACTCAATACCATATATATAACACATATAGAGAATATCTCCCAGAATCATATTGGCAGTTTATTTACCATCTATTGCCATGACCAAGTTTGGGGCTCAGCGCTCCCCCTTACGTGGGGCGCAGGAATACATAACCACGTCTATGACGAGATTATCTCATCAAAAGCAAGGGTAAAAAGTTTCAAGGGGATATGACCTCTCACCACCCTAAAAGAGAGGAATAAATCCATCATAAAGAAAATGGGAGGGGCTTAACGACGTCACAGCGGTGTTGTCCTTTGATCCAAGGTTAGTGACCATTAA